>MUZC01004785.1:411110-424984 GCA_002072015.1 Radix auricularia
CGTCCACCAAATGAGACAAAAGATATTCCAAATTTACACCCAAAAACATAAAAACATTAATAATAATATGCTTTTATTTATAAATATTTGATTTTTTTAATAAAAAAAAAAGAAATTGTATAACATCTGTATGTAAACATTTTTTACAAAAAAAAAATATTAATAAATTTACTCCCCTAACTTTCATAGTCGAAATATCGTTTATTATGTTATCAAAATTTATATTATTTGTAATATCATGTTCTATGGACAATAATGCAAGATTTTTTAGTCTTAAAACACTTATTGTGGGGCGAAAATTATTTTTTTTCAACTTCAGTTTGGAGAAGCTCCTTTCACAGCTTGATACACTGATAGCAATTGTTTAAAAAAATCTTAGCAAAATTGTAATGTTGGATAATAAAGAATTTTTAAATACATGTATTTACTGTTAATTATATTTTAATAGATCAAGGGGGTATTTCCCCTCTTTAAAAAAAAATATAATGCCTCTTCTTGTAGCCTATGTACAGCAAAGGCTGGTCTTAGGCTCCTGCAACATATGCGGTCGCAGTGGGCCCAGCGCTTTCATAGGCCCAACCTATCTTAATTTTTACTCTTTATCCTTATTAATACCTTATCCCTACCCACGCAATCAGTTTCGCATACTAAGCTGCATAGGGGACCGCAAGACCGACCCCGTGCACTAACATATAAACCTGGATCCTTTCTCTTTCAATCTCGAACATTTCTTTATCAATGTAAATAAAGAAATTTAGCTGATGTTCAAATTCTTCATTTAGAATCCTAGTTGGTATAGTATTATTCACGACAATTTTTTTTGCAAGGACATGTAACTCATCACCTCGTTCTTTTATTTTCTTTTAAAACTACATCTATGGATAAAAATATTTCTCGTTGTACTTCTTGCTCTAAAGATAGAACCACGTCTTCTGCATGTTCCCAACTCATATTTTTCTCCTTCTAACTCGGTCTCTCAGGATACCTCCAACTCTCTGTAATAGCCTTCTATAATAGCAGATATCTTTGCTCCATGAAATAGGTTTGCATAGTTTGTTTCCCATAAATTGAGATATCATAGAAAAATTAAAGATTGCTAGGAACTAAGTAAAATTCCAGGATCTGATCTCATTTTATTAGTTACTTCAGATGTCAATTTTTCCAAGACGCTTGAAATTTTTAACTATGTCTTGAGTCTTTTTCCCTGAGTTTTTCGGAATTATTTATGTTATTGTGGAGTTTATTAAAGGAGAAATGAATAATCGTTCATTTTTAATGAATAACCGTATAATAATGAAAAATACAAGCTATATGCCTTACTTAAAAGCAATAGAAACAAAGTAAATTTTAATTTTAATAAGTTACCTTACCATAATTTTTAAAAACCTGAAACAGCAACATAATTTACTACTTGCAATTTAAACACAATATTTGACCCACTATGTCATGTAGGTACTTGTTAGCGCATCATTCTGAGAATATCGAAATTCCACGCTAAAACTGTCGTGCAATATTAATACTACATATACTCGGACCAGCGGTGATGTGTTAGTTTTTTTGTTGTTTTTTTTTTGTGTGTGCACTTTTCTTATAAAAGCGCCATCTGTGACGTATACCGCTTAATTTTACAAACAAATAATTACCTTTTTTTAAACGATTTTAAATTTTTAAACTGTTCTGCGTTAGTTTTAACAACCACTATGTAATCAAACAAATGTTGCACAAATCCGTTAATTTTAACTCAAAATTGATTTTTTTTTTGTTTCACTATGGTTTTCCACCTTCAAAAAAAAAAGGGTGGGGGTGGTTTTCGAACATGGCTTGGTTTATTTTTTAAATGCCCACAAATGCCACCCTTTGAATGAGTGCCGCCCGGAGCGGACCGCCCCCTCCGCCCCTTCTCTAGCTACGCCACTGCTCATACACTCATTCACTCTCTCCTTAACCCACTCATACACTCACTCACTCATACACTCATTCACTCTCTCCTTAACCCACTCACTCACTTACGTGCTCATCACAAATTCCCCAACTTCCTTTGAAAATTTGGAAAGATGTTTTTGTTAAGTACACTCTCATTAAGGATATCGGTCACACACAAAAATTCGTGTTTTAATAACGGGGCCAGGGGCCAAATAAAATTTCGTTTTTTCCTATCACGAGAATGTGTTTGATGTTATAATAATATTAATAAATTAGCAACTGTTAAAATTGTATGGCTCTTAAGCAAACTTGATATATAACAGCTTGATGACACATATTAAAAAATATAAGGCTATAAACTCTATTTTCCTTAACTTTGGGTCGGGGGGCCCATTTTTTAATTTTTTATTATTATTTTTTTTAATTATTTTTTTTAATTTTTTTTTTTTTAAACATTTCATCCTTTACTCCAGTTTTGATTTTACACGATATGACTTATAAAAAGATCATGATCCAGATTGAAATTGATAGGTCTTTTAAATTTACAGATTACACCATAAGTAAGCTTTATAAATATTATCCGATAGCTATGAAATTGCGAAAATCGTTGAATAAATTCCTATAAACGTTTCTGGCTTTAAAATTCTTATTTTTTTAAAAAAATACCATAAAAAATGGGTCAGGTTAATTTAGCTAACATGAGCTTTATTAAAAGTATTTCAAACAGTAGTTAGTGAAAAAATAAATGGTTATTCATCAAACTTGGTATAGAAAAATGTTGTCTATATTGAAATTCTAACGTGTTTTTAACTGATAATGTCCATTCTCAAGGGGCCAGGTCAATAACTCTCTCCTTTTCTTTTTGGTTAAATTTTAAAGATTTCTTTCTCATTTAATTTTAAATAGTTTTGACATATATTGACACACATATAAAAATTGAACAGCTTTAGTTCGGGGCCCTTAAAGTTCTTTTATATTCCCTCGATTTGATTTTGCATGAACTTCGTGACCAATATAGAAAAATAAATGTATCCATCATAATCTAGATTAAAATGACCAGTTTAGAAATATACAGCTGGCTTTGATTTGGCCCAGACGCTCTAAATGTTGCTTCATTTGTTTTAATATAAGCTGTATAAATATTATGTTAGTCATTAATTCCTATGAAATTTAAGAAGGTTGTTGAGTACACTCCTGCTATGGGTTCCAGCTAAAATTGAAATTTCTTGATCGAACTCGGTGCATAAAATTTTGATAGCTTGAATTTAAACTTATATGGCAATGAAGCCCTGATGTCCAAAAGTTTAGCCGGTTTCATTTAAAAATTTTGCGGCAAAGTTTGTTATGTTGAACTTTCCTTATTTATGGTCCCATCTTTACGAAATTTAATTTGCTGATTCCCTTCTCTAACACAAACTAAATAACGTAAATATGTTGGTGCTATGACGCCAATGTCAGCACCATATGTAGCATTCCCAACGATATTTGTTTCTTGTAGCCCCTTTTACCAGAATTTTCTTACGATGATTCCCAAAGATACCCGAATCCCACTTAGCCGCGGCACAGCGCGGGTAATTTGCTAGTCTAAAAAAATTCTTACTCATTTTTTTTCCCGTCACAACGAATGGTAACGAAATGGATTATATTTTATTGCTAAAAACAAATGATATTGATATAATAAAGCCGATGAAGTTATTTGCTGCTACTTGTGCGAATAATTTAATTTTCGATGGCATTATCGGTGATGTTATTTTTTTTCCAACTTGGAAAATATAATAAAAAATAAATGTGGTGTATGTGTATTCCAAATGTTAAGCCAAGTTTTACCCCAATTTAAACATTTCAGTTCTAATTATATTTTACAATTTTTGTTATATACGTAATTTAAAATTAACATTTTATTTGTTTGTCTTAAACATTACTCATCCAATGTTAGTAATTCCCCTTAATAAAATACGATATTTATCTATTCTTTCAAGAAATCGATATTATTGTCCATTTTTTTACCATCAAACTGTTACTTGCAGCACTCTTACAGATTATGAACTAAAAATAATCATTAAAAAAGATTAAATGCACATATTTTTGCTTCATATGGCCCTCATTGTAATAAGTGTGGATACCCCTGTTGTACAACGCTTTTAACTAACTAATATGTGGGAGTGGTAAGCTCGTTCATCATCATCATCAACATAATTAGACTTTGTCTATTTTTTGAGAAACAATATGCGGTGCTTTAAGAATATAGTAGTGTTTGTACGTGAAATATAATGGCACTACTGATCGGTTGCTTTTAGAATCAAAGTGGGAAAAAATAGAAATTTAGATTATCTCTAAAGAAACAACACCCCTAAAAAAGTATGTATTCCAGAAGATAATTATGAAGATTCGTGTTTTTGTGCTAATACTGCTTCATGGTCGCGGACTTGGACACCAGAAAATATGTCAAAAGAGCAACTCAGTTCCATAGTTCTTTGTAAATATACCAGGTAACCAGTTTTCACGGGAAAATGAAACTTGTTCTTAGCACGCTCTGTGCAACAGCAGGGTGGCTTTTATTGCTCTATAACTTCAAAGTGGGTCAAGGATTTTTTTTAATGACACTGTCAAACAAAGATAGAGCATAACTCCATGTATGTTTATGGAGGTACTGTTTTTAACGTTAAACGATATTGATATCTTTAGTTTTGAACACGTGGAACAAAGTTATCTAATAATAGGGTATTTTTAACCTGACATTTTACACCAATTGAGCCTGGGGTCCCTGTTGTCATTTGGAATGGAAATCAGCTAAGAGAAAAGTAAGGTGTTGTTTAACACCTCATTTGCCAGTATAGATATAATGACCCCCCCCCCCAAAAAAAAATGCTGGAAGCTGGAAAGGGTAGATAACCTCAAAACCAAGAAGCCCTTTTATCAAGAGATTGTAACATTAAGTTGAAATATGAGCTGGAAATGAGGTCGGCAACTGCAGCAATGATGACATTAATCAAATATGGTCCAGAAAAAACATGAGCTTTCCAAAAACGTTCAAGCTGGACAGGGCTCTTGTTAAAACCATTCTCATGTATGGAGGTGAGACCGGTACATTACAAGGCAATCACTGAACGTAAACTGCAGATATTTGAAAATAAATTAATGAGAACAATTTATATATCCCTTATCTAAAACATAAGACCAATAAATATGTCTAGGACAGAATAACCTCCACTTCAGGCCTTCAATTAAGAATTAAAGCAAATATTAAGAGACGCGGACTGGCATCGTTCAGTCATGTGCTGCGACATGATAGCCTGACAAAAATAATCCTTCAAGGCGTTGTAAAAAGGCGTCGACGAAAAGGTTTACAGTATCTTGACAACATAAAAGATTGTAAATGGCTGAGGTTGTAGAAATACTGGCCGTCGCAAACGACGAGCAAATGTGCGTCTATGCATTGCCACCAACAAGCGCAACGGTCACGGAACTGACGATAATGATGCACTCACAAACACATATATTTTCAAACAGATTTCCTTTCTTTAGCCCATTAAAAACTTACAATGTATTTTAATTGCTAAAGTCTAGATGACGAGACGAATGCATTTGAACGTTTTTATCTTTAAAACGCTTTTATTAACTTTCTTTCGTTCCTGTCTTTTTGTCCGACCGCAGAATTTCAAATTTTCCAACGTCAAATAAAACAACTTAGGATGGTTCTTGAGATATCAAACTTTTACCACAGATAGATCTTAGATTACAATGCATTGTATCAAAATTTCAGATCGATCTAATGTACCGTAATTAAATTAATGCTTTTTTACTTAACCTCTATATAGCATATGTATCCGTCTACCGTTGTTGACATTCACGTGCCAACAGAATCCCCCCCCCCCTCCGTAACCACATCCACGTGGTATTAAATATACCGTATTAAAGCGTAGGGCTGGCGCTTATCAGTTTTTCATATAAAAATTAATAGAGGTAAAAAAAAATATTAAAAAAAATAAATTCTCTTTTTTATTAGTCGACTAAAAAGAAGAAAATAAATAGAGGTAAAAAATAAAAGATTTTTAAAAACTATGTTTTGGGAACTGAAAAGACGTTCACGTACTTTGATTTAATAAGACTTAAAACGTGGGGCGGATGCCTCAAAATGTCTTTCTAATTTACAAATACAACACAAAGATAGGAATTTGGTATACAAATTAACGATTTATAATTTAGAAGGAAAAAGAGAAATATATAAGTTTGAGAATTAGTGAACCGCAAACACCTCAAAAGCCCCCGCTCAAGTCATATTAAATCAAAGAACTTGTTTTATAAGTTTCAATTTATTTTCTTCTTTTTAGTCCACTTATAAAAACTTGGTCTTTAAAAAATCTTTTTTATGCCTCTATTTATTTTCTTTAAAAATTCTCTTTTAATCTGAACTGAAAATCCATCAGCGAAATAAATTTTTAGAACTTTTTTCCCCGCTTCCGTTAAAAGTTTTAAAATAATTTTTTTAATTTTTTTCGCTTTTAATGACTTATCTTATATGTGTTAGAATCTATGTGATTTGTTGATAAATGTGTATTAAAAAAAGTGTTCAGCACAGGTTTTATTTTTTAATGTGTACACTAAAAGGTGATATGTTTTGACAAAAAGAAGGTGAATATTGATGTAATTTTTAAAAGGAACACGTTAGAGCTACGCACCAGAAGAGGAGTTCCTTTATAAAACTATAATATACATTTTTTGGAACTACTATATACAAATCAATTGAAAATGGCAGTGTAATAACAATAACATTTTTTTCCTTTTTTTTTTTTTAATAGACTCCGAGGATGGACTCTCCACAACGTTTACTTTTGGTCGGAAGAACTGGTAACGGTAAGAGTTCAACGGGAAACTCTATTCTAGATAAAACCGTATTTAAAGCAAGGAGTCCAACTGTAGCCTCAAATGAAGAAGATGTCATTAAAATTGAAAGCGCCGTGGTTGACGGAGTTAAAGTCCAAGTGGTGGATGGCACAGGAATAGGTGACTCGGAAGTCGACTCAAAGAAAGCCATCACATCTTTAATAGACGAGATTTCTAAGTTGATTTCCAACTTTTGGCTCAGTTTCACAGCCATAATCCTGGTCCTTAGGTACGGGGTGCGTTTTACCAAACAAGAGAAAGACGCTGTGGAACTGGTCAAGTACTTCTTCGGTCAGGACGTCCTAAAGAAATGGGGCGTCATTGTTATGACTCACGGGGACAGTTTTGAGTTGGACAATGAGGATGATAACGTGACTTTTGAAGAGTGGTTTAAAGAACAGACAGGGGACATCCAAACTCTGATCGCTGAATGTGATAACAGGTGTGTGCTCTTCAACAACAAGGAGAAAGACGAGAAGAAAAGGAGAGCTCAGCGCTTCAATCTCATGGGAAAAGTCAATGCCATCAAAAACAAACCCTATACCACGGACGACTATGCCAGGGCGGAGGATGGACGGAAAAGATTAGTCGCTAAGGAACAAGCCCCTAAATATCAGAGACAAACGGACGAGATCGTTCGTAAAGTCAATGACCAGCTTAGAGACATTGACACGAGGATCCAGTGGCGGCCAGACGCAAGCAAAGATGAGCTGCTGGAGCTGCTGCAACAACTTCGTAAACACAAAAATGTTCTGGAAAACGTTGCTCACTCGACAGATTTTTTAAAATTTTCTCTAACACAGATCACCGTGGCCGAGTTGGACGTCAAGTCCAAAATAACCAAATGTGAACGACAACGGGATTTTCCGATCGGTCGGGAGGACGATCGCATTATCGCGAATTTCGAAGAAAGGCCGTGCTTCCAACTATTTTATAACAAGAACTTTCAAATTTTTTTGGGGATCTCATTTGTTGTAATTCTTATAACGGGGCTTATAATTGCAGTAAAATTTGGCTAAACACTGCGAGTAATACGTCTTTGTATTGTAGTATACATGGCATCAAGGTAATGTTTTTACACTATTTTAAGAGCATTTTATTTTATGTTGTCTTTAAAAGACTGTTTTCATTAAATATTTTAAATTGTAATCAAGGTTTCAGTTAAAATTTAAAATTTGGTTAAATTATTTTTGCTTTGATGATTTACAATTAATTACTTATGAATTGAATCCTCTAGCTTTTCATTTTACTAAATATACTTTTGCAATGTAAAACTCTATGTCATCGTTCCTTCCCCACAATTTTCCCCAACAACTTTTACTTTATATTATGCCCTTTGACCTCCACATTCGTATTTTATTTTATTTTATATTTTTTCTTTACACTTGCTCTTTTTCAAAACTGATATTTTAGTTATACTGTCATTCTCTAAGTTGGCTGTGAGATGTAATAATATACCTGGTTCTTATACACTGCTTGCGTGACCAATCACTAATATTTCTTTCTTCAAAATTGATATCCACAATAATATTTTTTTTAAAGCTGTTAAGCCTCTCCTTTATTATCTCTTATGGATAGGTTGATGGCTGATGCTTCTAGGTTTTGTTGGTTCATGTAAAAACAAAAACAAAAATTATTTTGTAATTTGCGCTACAGTCCTTTTTCTGTGAAATTGTAAATCCCACAAAAATATTATTATTATCAAACTACTACAAACTGCTACTCGATGTATGGAAGATGTTAGAGGGCACATTGGTTTGAGCTGTAGATAACAGTTAAATAGTTCCACAGTAAGTCAATGCTAGTGTAACTTTCTATTTCAGCTATACAAACAAATATTCACTATTTTACTCAAGTGTGTATTTTAAGCAATTTTGGTACCTTATTTCTAGAACAATAATTTATCTATATTTTCACTAAAATGTGATTTAGAAATAGCTAATGTGATAACTAGTGGACAAAATCTCATTTTCAAAAATATATTGCACTATTGTAACAAATAATGTGTTTTCGTTAATCCATCTGTAATTGTCCAAACGTTTAGACTAATTCTTTTCATGCTTATGAGGATGAAATTTTATTCATAAAATTTGCATGCCATATTTCAGAAAGCAGTAGTTTTATCTTGATCGATTGCTAAAAACGTTGAATAGAAAGTTAAGGCCAAACATTACCTGTTCATTAGATGTTGCTTCCTCTATTTAATGTGTTTAAGATTCAGCCCATCTATTCCCAAGGTGCATGTTTTTTCAAGTCAACTAATTGAATTTCAGGAATCAAATCTCAGAATGACTAACCTTACCTCAAATCTCTGGGAGAAATAACAAAAGTCCACACAAAAACTTGAGACATTTGACATCTATTTCAATTAGCTTCGATCTAAACATTCAGTTGAAGAAATCGATTATTATTTTAAAAAATGAATTATTCATAGTTGAATACATTTATATGTATTAAAAACAATTACAAAATATCCTCAATGTAAGTATATTAAGTACATATAATTGAACTTACAGATCGAACGAGGAGTTAATTTATGATGCATTTAAATGCACCTATAAATGAAGTAATGGTAATGGTATATAATTAAAAGAATTAGTAAATTTATTCAATTGGTTATTAAATGTTTAATCATTAGCAAGTCTGATAACCCAATACCATGTAAATCCAACAAGTCGGTATGTAGAATATCTTTAAAATTTGAATACACAATATAGTGTATAAGGCATTCATGATGGTCAACAAGTCGTTTTTGCCTCTATCTTTTTATCACCTTGTCGATCTGTACTCATGTCGCTTTGTCATTTTGTCGATTTGTCATCATGTCTTTTTGTCACCTTATCGTTCTGTACTCATGTCGCTTTGTCATTTTGTCGATTTGTCATCATGTTTTTTGTCACCTTGTCATTCTGTACTCATGTCGTTTTGTCACCTTGTCGTTCTGTACTCATGTCGTTTTGTCACCTTGTCGTTCTGTACTCATGTCGTTTTGTCACCTTGTCGATTTGTCATTGTGTCGTTTTGTCACCTTGTCGTTTTGTCACCTTGTTTTGTTTACTTGTCGTTTTGTCACCTCGTCGTTTTTTCACCTTGTCGTAGGTCACCTTGTTGTAGATTACCTTGTCGTTTTTTCACCTTGTCGTAAGTCACCTTGTTGTAGATTACCTTGTAGTTTTTTCACCTTGTCGTAGGTCACCTTGTCGTTTTGTCACCTTGTCGTTTGTCACCTTTAAAGAAAATATATTGCAATGTGACCATTGCACATATAATATAACAGTTCGATCACGGACATCCAAACTTCTTCCATGGAGGCCCATATTCGAAGAATTAAAGATATGCGAGGACCTGATTAAGATAATAAACAAAAATTACATGCACTGAGAACTTTTAATTTGAAAATTTTAATGTAAAAGGTTAAACTGAAATCTTGACTGCAGTAAATCGGTGACGCCAGGCTCAATCCCATTAGTTTGATGCGTATGACATCCCTCAGATGAGAGGGACTTAGTCTCGCCTTCTAACGATTCTTGTTAAAATTAAAAACTTAGAGTGTCTACACACACAAGTATGTCGAGCAAACCAAGCTGAGTATTTTTATTATTATTATTTTTTTTTTTTGCAAATGTTCAAATCTCTTGGACGCAGTCTTTATTAAGCTGACGGTAAAAATAAATAGGAGACTAAGAAATGAGTCGCATCAGGGTTCACAGAGAAAGGTGTAGAAAAAAACATGATGTCCCTTTCAATAGTTGGAAAGTCCTGAAAGAGCCTTTGAAATTCATCACCCATGGATATGAAATCTGAAACATACCAATGCATTAGCGCAATTAAATTTCTTTCTGGGGAAATTCGAGTAATTTCCTGTAGTGGGTATGAATTTGGGGTATTTGGCTTCATTTAAGTCATTTACCTTTGAACAAATTGCAGCTTATTCCAAAAAGGCCTTTATATTTGAATATAATTGGCTTATCGCTGCATTGTGCTCTTGAAGACTTGTGTTAAAAAGTTATTGCCACATCAATTAAAATTGGAAATTTTGTCCGCCAAGCTGGATCAGATGGTTCTGCAATTGGTTGTTTTTTATTTCAATGAATCGCCCAATATTTTTTCTAACTTTGTAGGAGCGCTAAAATCCTTTTCCCCAACTGAGAAATCAGACATCTTTGTGATATTGAACATATTCGTACTCTCTCTAGGTGTAGAAAAAAAAATGTAATTGACAGTACAATGAAAGTAAATACATATCTGCCCCTCGTTTGGTCTTTAAGACTGTAAGGCCAAAACATTGGTTTAAAAAATGCAATTGATTTCTGTTGACGCACTCACAAAAGCCATAAATTCGAATTTTCTAATAAATATAATGTCGTTATAGAAATGATACGCTAGTCAATTAATTTTTAAGACGAGGCGCGGGTCAGTTAAAATTTAAGCGTGGGCATTTTTTGGCTCGTGGGCCGGACTTTGGACACCCTGAGTTAGATGACGGTCATTTTCATTTTCAACTTTCAGTATCAATACACTACACAGTTATTTGTGTGAGTTCCTTTTCATGAAAAATTTTCGGGGAATTCCCATTTTTAGGAGAAAAAAAAAATTAGTCTCTGAAAGGCATTGCGTTTTTTTATTGCACAGAGAAAATTCTAATAACGTGTTGCATTTTCCCAAGTTTTTGTTTATCAGATATTATTTGCATAAAGATATAGGTAAGATATTACTTTTTAGTTTTACAGCTCTTTATTTGACTGTCATTTTTAATTTCGTGCAATATATCGACACGATGTCTGCAATAATATACATTTTTTTTTTTTTAATTATCAAAACCATAGTTTCTTAGACATAGACTGCAAACTACAATGACGGACTTTAAGACAAACTATGATTAAGTGTTTAAATGTTCGGCTACCTATTTCGTTGCATTTATTTGATTCTTTGTGTTACCATATTTACAACACAGAGAAAGGCAACAGCTGAGAGTAAAGGAATAACTAAAGACGGAGATTTGTAAGACGGAAACATGCTGTTTGTTACATAGCAACCAATAATTAGATAATATAAGGGGTAACAGATTAATGTGCACTAGAGGTGTCCCAAGTCTGAACCGCAGTAAAATATTAACTGGCCCGCAAGCTCGCCTCACTCACTCACTCATTCATTTCTTTTCTAATAAAATCTTTATAAATGCAATTTTAGTCTCTCATCACCATGAAACTTGTATTGATTATAAAAAACTTCTGCGAAGGGTTCTGGCAAAAATTGATGTCTCTTGATCATATTTGGCACGCAAGACCTGGAATACTTATATTTAGAAAATATAGGGCATTGAAAACTAGATGACCAGGAAGTATGTCTTATCTGGACAAAATTGTATAGGAGTCTTCCCAGTTCTAATACAAAACGATGAACGTACTTAGTCTTATTTTGGTGGTAGGACGCAAAAGTTAGTCGCCATATGAAAATTTTCCAACGATGTTTGTTACTTGTTGCCGCCACTTCCAGAAATTCGGTACGAGAGTTCATAAATATACCTAAATCCTATTTAGCAGATGTACAGCGCGTGTTTTTTTTTTTGTTTTTTTTTTGCCATCTAAAATATTCAATTGACTCGTTTTTTCTTCCAGTGTCGATGACGACAGATGGCCACAATCGATTATATATTTTTTTTAATTCATAAACCAGGAAAATTGATTTAATAAAACCAAAAAAAGTATTTCCTGTTATAATAAAAATAATTTGATGTTCCATGGCATAATCGATGAGGTGACATTTCTTAGTTTTGCAAAGTCGGAAAAGGGAATAATAAACAAACATGGGGATGGTGTTTTAAAAATTGAATCCCAGATTTTGCACTACAATTTTTTGCTACATTTCCGTTAATTTTATATCTACATATTTTATTTTATGTCAATAGTTTTATTCTTTAACTTTCTAAAAAAAAATTATAATATCGATTCCGGAAGAAATTATATGTACATTCGAAATTCGATTTATTTGTCAAAATAATAAATCTCAATTAAAGACTTGGACACCAGAAAAATACGTCATGTATTGAAAGTATGAACAACTTAGCTACATAGTTCTAAAGTTAACATTCTACATTTAAGATTTCAAGGAAAAATAGAACCTTGTTTAAGCACTATCTAGGCAACAGTGTGGGCGGATGGTGGAGTGGGAAACTTTGATTGCAGTATAATTTTAAAGTAATTCAAGAATTTTTTTTTTTTAATGGTATTGACACACAAAAATAGAGCGTCATTATATTCACTTCTATTTGGGAACTGACTGAAACGTTTAATGGCTGTATTTTAACGAATATATATATTTGGGCTGGTAAATATATTTTTGTTTTAAAATTTTATTTATGGGGGGAACCATTTAATCGGTTAATTGCGATCAGTTATATTTTGATAACGCTTATGTGGATCCAATCAGGTCGTGATTCAATATTTCGCGAAATTGATTAAATGGATGTTATTCGTGGCTCCAAAATTTTTTCACATGACACAGCTAATTCGTTTTGCTATGCAAGAAATATAAAGGGACAACTTTTTTATGTTTGCACCTCTAAATCATTAATAATATAATAATACGAGGGATAAGTATGTAAGTAAAAAAAATAATTGCATTATAAATGAATTGGAACAGTGACGTAGCTAGGAATTTGTAGTCATTTAGGGGCCCGGGGGCTTAACCTCTATGGGGGCCTATCATAATGGCGGAGGCGTATTTTAAAGTAAAAAAAAAATTGTACACCTAATTGAGGCAAAGGGTGACTTTTAAATTTGGACCCCCTCTCCCTTATCTACCAACGTGACTGAATTGAAAAAAAGAAATGTTTTCTTAAATTTTTATGTAATTTTAATCCATCAAAATAATTTTAATAGATTTGACATTTTAACAAATGAACTGAACTGAACTCTCCCTTAAGCCGACGCTGGATCATTGGGGCACAATTTTGAGCTGCACACCTATCACAATTAATCAATTAATTAACCGTTATTCTCCACAGCCATAATATATATATATATATATATATACATATATATATATATATATATATATATATATAT
>MUZC01004785.1:438322-482238 GCA_002072015.1 Radix auricularia
GTCCGAGCGTTAGTCCATTCCAGGCTCCGCCCCCAGACTTTCCTGTCCGACGGTCAACTGTCAATCATCTTGTACCACCCCTAGGTAAGACGGGGTGGGTTGGTTTGACGTAATGCGCCATGGTCACTTATCCCCCCCTTTCCTCTGCTCTGACCCGCTCTCAATTGTCGGCTCCTTTCATCTACCTTACGGCCGAGTATCTCGGTCTGCCATACTTGACACCTGGGCTAGATTATTTACCCGTGGTCAGCTCCCGTCTACAAAGCCTCGTTCGTCCTGTGATTCCCAAGTTCGCACCTCTGGCCGTCTGGACTCGCCCGTTAGTCCAGCGGCTCTGGCCACCTGGACTCGCCCGGTAGTCCCGCGGCACCTCAAAGACCAAACATATTCTGGTGCTCTAACCGCCCTAAATTCCCGACAATATCAATGGTACAAGACTTTATTAGTATGACCATAAACCTATCAATCGCCACGGACATTGACAAAAGAGGTTATGTTTAATACAATTTTACCCACTATGAAGTTCTCATCAATTCTTTAATTTTAATATTGACTGTTGAACAGTCTTTAACATGGGTCATTAAGTATTCACTTAGCACAGACGGCTAAAGATAAATTAGTGAAAAATGTATTTTAAGAATTTGGCAAACTATAAATATTGTTTTGTTTTTTACGTTAATCACACAGCATTTGTATCGATACCTTTGAGGCATTTGGTGAAAAAAGTATATTTCTACTATTACTTAAGCCCTTGTTATCACATTGATAAGATATCACTCCAGTCTTGTGTTTATTACAAACTCCACCCTACAAAGAAATGAAACAGGTAAGTTTCTAGCAGTTCATGTTCACTTGGTATAGCTGATCGGGCAATATTGTTCATTTGTGTTGACTACAGTGGCGTAGCTAGGGGGCGGAGGGGGCGGTCCGCCCCGGCGGCACGAATCTAAAGGGCAGCATTTATGGACATTTGAAAAATAAAGCTATTTCCGACAACCACCCTTTTTCTTTTGAAATGAAACCAAAGTATAATTTCGAGTCTTAATTAACGGATTCATGCAAAATTCATTTGATTCCTTAGTGGTTGTTATAACTAACTCAAACCCGTTAAAAATTAAAGATCGCTTTAAAAAAAGTATCGATTTGTTTAGAAAATTAAGCGTTATGCGTCACAAATGACGGTTTTATTAGAAAACTGTACACACACAAAAAAAACACATTACCGCTGGGCCGAATAATATGTACTTTCAATATCGCCACGATAGTTTTTGCGTGGAATTTCGACAAAGATGCGCTAACAAGTACCTACATAACATGGTGGTTCAAATATAGTTTACTTGCAAGTAGAAAACTATATTCCTATTTCAGTTTTAGAAAATTATAGTAAGGTAACTTAATACAAAAAATGTGTGTTTTTTTATTGCATTAAAGTAGCGTAGCACATATAACTTGTGTTTTTCATTATAATACGGTTATTCCTTAAAAATGTTACGCCTATCCAATTAGGCTAAAGTCTAGTGTAAATAATTTGAAATCATCCATTTTATGGAAAATTGTTAAGGTTTAGGGCAAGAACATGAAAATATTCAAAATTTTCCGTTAATAAACATCGCAATAACATAAATAATTTCCAAAAAGACATTCTTTACAATTTCAAATGTCCTGGAAAAATTGACATATAAAGAAGCAACTAGAAAAACGAGATCTGATGCTCAAACTTTACTCAGTTCAATGCAATCTTTTTCTTTTCTATAATATTTCAACGTATGGGAACCCTTTAAAAAATATACAAACCCATTTCATTGAACAAAGTTATGTGCTAATACAGAACGCTGTTACAGATTTAGAGCGTTGGAAATAACTAAACGCCGAGTTGGAATGAGAAAAAGTATGAGTGGGGAAAACTCAGGAGAAAGAGTCATATCTTTAGAACAAGACGTACAACGAGAAATGTTTTTATCCATAGATGGAATTATTAAAGAAAATAATCGACCCTCTGATGAGTTGCATGCCCTTGCACGAAAATATTCGTGTATAATACAATGTAACCTACTAAATGAAAAAAATTAACATGAAATAAATTTCTTTAAAAAATATATTGATAAAAAGTGGAACAGTTCAATATTGAGCGAAAAAGATTCCAGGTTTTTATGCCTTTGCAAAAGACCGGTTTTAGCTATTGCGTGGCCCTATGCAGCTTGGTATGCGTAAAGGGTTGCGCGGGGCCCTGTTTGGGTAGGGATAAGGTGTTAATAAGGATAAAAAGTGAAAATTAATAAAGCGAGAACCCACCGCGTCCGCATAGGTTGCAGTGGCCTGAGACCAGCCCAGGTTTTACCTGTGACCTCAATAACTTTCTTGTGGCCTTTAAAAAAGTATCTTGTAATTTTTATAAATGTGTATTAATAGGTATATCATCTTATGCGGCCTCTTTTATCACTGCTTACATAAATAGGGCATGTAATGGTCAAAATGTTCCCCACCTTTTACAACGTACTTCGTTTCAATTACAATTATTTATTCACGTTTATTAATTTCTAAACCATCATACGATTGACTTAAAGGGCCGTCCTTAAATGGCGTCACGCGATTTTCGCTGAATTTTCACCCCTGTCCCCTCGTCATACGTCGTCAATAAAACTTAGACCCCTTCTTCAATGTGACATCACGATGCTTCCCCCCTCCCCCATAAAAGCCGTGTTTTCTATTAGATAATGTGCATGTTTCCAAACATTTTTTGTGTGGTGGGGGGGGGGGGTCATTTATATACGTTTTTAATGTAAGGCTGCACTTGAAGTGAAATCATGTAAAACTTCATTAATTAAACTGTCGGTTATCATATATTTAAGTGGAACTTTTGTTTTAAACTTGCACGTTTTGATGTGATTTCAAATGTGTTACTCCCACCCCATGCGTAACGTCATTTATGGATGGCCCCTAAAAGGGCGGCAAATTGAAGACCGCCCCGGGCGGCAAAAGCTCTAGCGACGCCACTGGTTGACTATATGGGGAACTGTGTTACTTTCAACTAATTTTTCGAGCAGCTTTTTTTCGTGTGTGCTACATTACTCGATCAACCTGGTTCATTTGTACTAACTACTCTGTGTGAAAGCCATTCTGTTAGTTTTGTTAATTTGTGTGAACCAGTATGTCAACTGTGTATACGTGTGTTAGTCACTCGCACACTGTTTTTATCTGTCCTTGGTACTCGGGAGAATGTTTTCATTTGTTACGACTAGCCAAAAAAAAAATATATTTTTTCTCGTAGACCCCCAAAATTTAGACTTTGGCTCAACATCTGTTAATGGTCTGTTCACAATCAGAAAATGTTGCACGAACTAAGAGCTTTTATTGCTGTTGTTTCCTTGCAGCGAGAAATATATCTGTTTTTTGTGTGGTTGTTCTAAGGGTATTCCGAGTATTTCGACAGCGTTTCATCACTCTTATAGCCATCGTAAACTCTAATTTCCACTATGTAATGGTTTATTTTAAGACAAAAATGGCGTGCAGTGTTGTCTAGGTGATGACAAACATTTTATTGCATACCAGAGGCTGCAAAAAACAAAGGTTGTCTCTCGCGGTGAATAGTTCCGTGTTTCAAGTAAACAAGTACTCGATCTACTTGAGGGAATCTATAAATGTTGCTTTAACCAGACAGAGGCTATTGAAGATTTAGAAATGAAAATAAACATAAAGAACTTCCCTAATATGTAAGAAAAGATTTTTTAAAAGATAAATCGGAATGATACCTGTAAAATTGTAAGAAACTTGAGATGTGAGAAATTTCTTTCTCTGCTTCTAGACACTGTTTGAACTAAATAGAAATAAGCGCTTCAAAAAAAAAATTAAACTAGTGTCAGTCAAATACACTTTATCATCATTTGTTGTATCTTTTTCAGAGTATGTAGAACTATATAGAAACAAACTTTAAAAAAAAAACTAGCTTCAATCAAATAAGTTCCCTTATCATATGCTGTATCTATTTCAGAGAATGTCTGACTTTCCTGTGGAGCAATACAACCTCCTTCTTGTAGGACGTAGTGGCAATGGTAAGAGCTCGACTGGCAATGTGATACTCAATCAAACTGTCTTTAAGGTGCTCCAGGTCAACACGACCAATGATGACGTCATAGGGGTCGGCTCGGCGATGGTGGACGGACGTAAGCTCCACGTAATAGATGGCACTGGTATAGGGGACACTGGCTCGGACGCCAAGCTCGACTTCCTTTCTCTCACTGACAGCATCACTGAAACATTGTGGGGACGCGTGGACAGCGTTCACGCTATAATTTGTGTCTTTAAGTACGTCGTACGTTTCACCAAGCAAGAGAAAGACGCCGTGGAACTGGTCAAGTCGATCTTCGGGCAGGACGTTCTGAAAAAATGGGGCGTCATTCTCATGACGTGCGGTGACAATTTTGAGTTGGACAATGAGGATGAGAACATTACTTTTGAAGACTGGTTCAAAGAACAGACAGGAGACATACACACTCTGATCACTGAATGTGATAACAGGTGTGTGCTTTTCAACAACAAGGAGAAAGACGAGAAGAAAAAATCGCATCAGCGTGAAGAGCTCATTAGAAATGTCAAGGGTATTCAAAGTACACCGTATACAAAAGAGGATTTCCAGAAGGCCAGCAAAGGACGAGGGAAGCTATTGGTGAAGACCAAACTTCCGAGTCTGGAAAATGAAACCAAAAAGATCATTGGCGAAATTAATGCTAAATTGGTAGACTTGGAAAAAAAGAGAAATCCAAGTGAAGCTACAGAGAAACTTAAGCTTATCCGCAGTCAGCTTGAGCACTTTAAGGCATATCTTGAAAATGAGGATGGGGGATCGGGTCTGTTGGACAACCTCATGCTGCAGGTTAGTGTCACTGAGGAGAATGTCAAGTCCAAGATGAAGTTGTGGGAGTCTGATTGGTCAAAGCCAGAGACACGTGACACGACCATAGTTGATATATCACCCCGGAGTAAAAGAAAAAGTAAGACATATGAATCGCCGGAAACTGCACCTCTGCAGGAAGACGCTAGTTCCACACAGGAGCGTATCTCAAAACCTAAAAAGGGCCATACATGTCTTGGGATTCCACAGTCACGCAAGAGATTGTTCTTTGTTATCTTCATTGTGGCGATAATCATTGTTTTAATTATAGCAGTGGCCTGTGGAGTGGCGCTCAGCTAAATCTGGTTTTGTTGTTTTTAAATGTGTATTGATTTCTTTCGTAAATTCTCATCTATTTCTTTAAAAAAAGGTCCCTTTTTAAAATAAAAAAAAAACATATTCAATTCTAGAAGGCGGGGAATTTATAGCCCAGGCATTCCCCCCCCTTCCTCCCCAAAATGCTAAGGATTTGCAATGAGAAGTCCTTGTGACCAATAAGGAATCCTCTCCACAGAAGCATCGGAAACCCCTTCAAAGTACTTTGGACCAGTGTAATCAAAACATTGTCCAGTACGCTCAATAAGTCGGAGTAAAGAAAGATTATAATGTACTCTTCTTTAGAATGGGACAGCTATAAAAACCACTCTAGAAAAATGAAATTATTTACTAGATTAATTCGATTATTATAAATAATATTTAAATCTTTTTTTAAAAAAAGAATTATATTACTTATTACTTTTACTTATTACTTATATAACTGTTGCTCGTTGTTTGAGTGATTGAGTGTGTTTTTATTTTTACTTTTTGGTTTAGTACTAGCCACGCGCTTGTGTATATTTTTTAAATAATTTTTATTTTATTCATGTTTAATTTGTTGTTGTAATAAATGCAGCTGGATTTCTGGTTGATTTTCCTTTAAATGCTGAGGAAATAACGGATTTTCCCGATGTTACATGGTGAACCCAAGGAAATTACAAATCTAATAATCGGATTTAACCGATGTGATCTATCTGCAACAGGAGCAGTCACTCTTGATATACTTTTTGTGATAACGGGTAAATCCTAATACTGATAGTATTACTGCATAATAATTGACATTTTAAAAAAATCCATATTAAATCAAACAAAAAAATGTAAACAACTGATAACAATATAACAGTACAAAAATAAATTAAATATTGACTTTTTAAAATAATTTAAAGGTTGTTTTTTTTTTTTTTTAATACATATTCATTTTTATTAAGATTAAGCTAGGCAAAGATATTAATATTAATATTACATTTCTCAATCTCAAACAGCAGTCAGTGGAATACAGTCAGTACAGTGAACGGGTACTTAGTAGCGACTTACTTGAGATCATAATATATACATACTTTATTTTTCAGGATAACATCAGTGTTGAGAGTTCATTTTTAACCTTATTATTTGTATTAGAAGATGATACTGATATTTTACTTTAGCTCAACAATTACAACATAGTACTAAGTACATAGTCGTGGTAAAACTAAAATGGGTTCTAAAAATATGAATGATAGCAAAGTTTATTGATAATTAAGTGTCAGATAAAGAAACATATTTTAAAAAGTGTCTTTGTTTGTATTTTTTGAGTGGTTATGTGGAGATCGGTTGTCGTCGCTGGTGTGGGGAAAGGTAGACAATTAAATGTCAAAATCTCGTAAGTCCATTTATAGACTTGGGGTTTCAGTCCCTGACGTTAATTAACGATCTTAAATCATAAAAGCACCCCCCATACCCTCCATGTAACAAATCCT
Source organism: Radix auricularia (assembly GCA_002072015.1). NCBI lineage: Eukaryota > Metazoa > Mollusca > Gastropoda > Lymnaeidae > Radix > Radix auricularia. Next base: position 444,983 of record MUZC01004785.1, read on the forward strand.
GAGAGGTGGCTTATTGCAGGATCACAATATAAAAACTGTTTAATGATTGTTGTCTTGAAATGATGGATTCAGCGGCGGCGCCCCAGACTGTCAATGATGCTCGTACGTATTGGGGGTATTTTTATTTTCTTACTCCGCTTGGTTTGGTGCCGAGTCCTAGACGGTTGCCCGGGATCACCCTGCCATGAAGCCGCCACTTAACCGGTTTGGTTAAATAAGAAGGGGCTCTATGCCATATCAACCACACACTATAAATGTACAACTTTGATAAATGCAGTTAACTATTATATATAACCAAATACCAACCACATACTATAAATGCATACCGTTGATAAATGCAGTGAACTGATAAAATTAGAGAGATCTCAAAGCCTGTGCATCAGATCGACGAGTTCACTGTGTGGCTCTCCATAACAGAAGTGTTATCTCAAACAAGAGGGATAGGCAAGTCATCAGGTAGGCTCGTAGGCGTTTCATTATTGTTTAATTTTATATGTGAAAGTCTGTTTGGTTAAGTTAGAAATTTAGTTTGCATTAAGTCCAGTTTCTTAATTCTTTATGGAAAACATCAGAAGTGTAATATTGACAAGTTATCTATTATCAAGGTCAGCTCATGGCAAGAAACACGTTGTTTTAAAAACTTGAATGTGCCTCAGTATTTTAAACCATATGAACGCACAACAAAGGGTCTTTGTAAAAGTTCATGACAAATAATTGAGCATAGAAATTTAAGGCCGTAAACAAACTAATAATTTACTGATAAGTTGTCATAAATGCAAGAGAACCACTAAACACAGTAGCACGCCTGAGGTGTGTGTGTGTGTGTTTGCTTTTTTGAAGATCGCCATTGATACTTGACCTGTAGCTGAGAGCCGTAAAGTGAATAAGTGTTGCTCTTATCAGTTATCAGGACCTATTTCTCGACCAACGAATGATGAAGTGTCATTACCTTACCACAAGATCTCTAACACACCACACATCTAACAAACTTAGGGTTAAACTATTTCACGGATCAGAAAGCTACTCTTAGGGGGTGCACCTTCGTAACGTTATTCCTTTCATTTTAGTGTTGCTGGGTCGGTCACTAATGTGATTTACTTTTCATGCCCTACTTGAATTGCGCTGAGGTTGTTTCCAGACTCTGCTTGTGGGAGTGAGGCCTGGAGAGATCCATTTTTAAGACTAACGTTTGAAATATCTAAAACAGAAGACAGCGAAGTAGAGACAGCCCTAGGTTTTTAATAATTATAATTATTATTTCCCAGTATTATAATTCGTGGTATCATTTTATTGAATTTTAGAAAGGCGTCATTGTTGTTTTCAGGATTATTTTCAGCTTGAACACAGTTTTTTTTCCTCCTGACATTTTTTATGGTATTCTATTTTCCTTCCGCATTCAAATTAGTTACTTTAAGCAGAGTTGTCACTGGGGATGTGGGGTTGCGGACAGCACAGACTGACACCATCACAAGGGAGACACCAAACTGTAAAATTTTGTATGTTTTCGTTATTTGGCACTGGCAGACTCTTAAGAATTCTATAAAAGAAAGTTTAGAGGTGACACCACGAGCTACCGCACCGGATGACACCGGCCCTAAAGACGCCTCTGATTTTCAGTCATGTAGTTATGTTATAAAAGTACAACTGTTATCCTTTATAGGTGCAGTTACGTGAAAATTTGCCGCGCATTTGTGTTATTCTTTAAAGTTTGAGTTACCTTGATTTCTTAAATATTTTATATCTAGTAGAGAAGTTATTTGTTTTAAAATTAAATAAGAACAAAAAACTCAAGAGCCACCATACAATGGTCAGAACGTTTTTTTTTATTATGCAACTTCTCTATGGGGCAAGGTTATCAATGAAACCATTGATAAACTTCAACAAATTTAAAAAGGAGGGGATAGATTTATTACTTGATGATATTTAAAATTGGCGAGTTTCCCACCATCACTAAACGGTGAAACACTAGAAGATAAGAAACATAATTAAATAGCAGATAATTCCTAATAGATCTATATAGAGCATTGCATTTTAACTTTAAAATTTAACAAAATAATAACATAATACAACTCTCAGATAGACTAAAGGATACAAATATATTTCTTGATCCATATGCCGGAACAAACACACACTTTCCATTTTCCCGTCAGGATTTCAGATGTGAAATTGGTTATACGATTACCGAAGTAAAAAAAAACAACAGGAAAACGAAACAATATCAATATTTAAAATCTCTATTAAAAATGAGGTAAAATATACGCCATGGATAGTCTCGAAACAACAACCTCAGCGCAATAATCTTCTATACAGAAATAATGTCATTAACATATAAGATAATACAAAGTAAGAGTAAAATAATTTGAGTTGTGAATAGTACCCATCTCCATTCTAAACCAAACAGCACAGTTATTCTCCATTAAAGCGACCGGCTGTATCGGCCAACATCAGGGTTTTTTTTAGTGTTGTCTTCATTAAGGTGGTGGATAAGGATATCACTTGTTACGACGACTTTCCATGGGTGCTTTTAAATGAATCTGGAACAAGGTTAGGAAACAAATATTTATATAAGATTTAATACCGTGCATAATATTTTCCGTTTGTTTTTTCATCTTTTCATTAGATGACTGAAAATGCCAGCTGCAGCTCAAGAGCAATACACTCTGCTTCTAGTTGGCAGAACAGGAAACGGTAAAAGCTCCACGGGAAACACCTTACTGGATGAGCAACATGCCTTTAAAACTGGAAATAGCAATAGCGATGACGTCATGGATTTTGCGTCGGCGTTTATTGATGGATTACGTATCCAGGTTATGGATGGAACAGGAATCGGCGACACAGGAAAGGGCGCTAAAAATGATATACCGTCACTTATAACAAACATCAGCGAAACGTTGTGGCGGTATGTGTTGAGCGTCAATGCAATCGTCCTGGTGCTGAGATACGGTGCCCGCTACACCAAGCAAGAGAAAGACGCCGTGGTACTGGTCAAGTCCATCTTCGGTCAAGACGTCCTGAAGAAATGGGGCGTCATTGTAATGACTTACGGGGATAATTTTGAGTTGGACAATGAGGATGATAACCTGTCTTTTGAAGAATGGCTCAAAGAACAAACAGGGGCTTACCAAACACTGATAGCTGAATGTGATAACAGGTGTGTGCTCTTTAACAACAAGGAGAAAGACGAACTAAAAAGGAGAGCTCAGCGTGACAAACTCATAGACAAGGTCAAGGCTATCCAACATAAGCCCTACTCCAACTTTGATTTTCAGGAAGCTACAATGGAATATTTTAAAATAGTCGGCAACAAAGAATCTAACTGCGAGAATTTAGTTAAAAGAAAAGATCTTCCTACTCAATCGCATGTACCGACCGAGCACGCTGTCACGCTGGGCCTCGCCGAAGAACATCACGTGATGATGCGACCATTGACTAGGCCATGGTTTGTCACGTGGTCATCCATAGAATGTCTAGCCCTGGTGGGTGTGGTTGTTACTGTAGTCAGTGTACTAACGCTTGTCTTTGCGTCGCGGTACGCAGAATTTTAACAATGAAATAATGTTGGAGTAATTATCAATTCAGATCACAGGGGCTTTGTTTAGATAACGGACAAAATGGTTCAATTTTTGCGAAAAAAATCTGAAATTTAAAATTTAAAAAATTATAAAAATCATTGTCAAATTTTAGACATTATTTCTTGATTTGGGGAAGATTATCATTAGAGATGCTATTTTTAGAAGACTCGGTTTATCTTTCTTTATCATGAATATGAAACTTTATTTCAATGAAATTGTATTAAATTTACTTTTGACGAGAAAGGAGTTATTTTTTTTCTTTTTATTTCTTTCTAGCTGTTCATTTATATATCGCATACTATTGCCAAAAAGTAAATCATACTTTAAAATATTGAATATGTAGACAATAATAAATGTGGCAGTGTTTCTGCAGATATCAGATCTAAGTGCTTGTGAAAAATTTCGAGGAAGAAAGCTAAACTCACTTCATGGAGACGTCTTTGTATTATAAAATACGGAGGACGTTTTTTTAACAATTCATTCATTGGTACGAGTTTTTATATTTAAAATTGTATGTTAACATGGTTTTGATGACTATATCATCAATTTAATGATGAATAAAATAGAATAAGAATTATGAAATATCCCTTGAATAACTTATTTTTTCCTGAAATGGATTCACTGAACATAATTAAATAGATGCCATATGAAACAGTCATACTAATGGATTCAAAGTAGAATATGCATACATAATAGACCAAAAATTGTGGGAAACTTTGTTGAGTTCTTTGCTCTAAAGTTGTACACGATCAACAAATACCGCTTCTCGGATAATGAAAGAAAGCGGCAGTAGTAAGGATCTCAAGTTGATAAACACCCATTTCTTCGCCGGGTCCATATCTTTGGCGGGGTCCATATCTTTGGCAGGGTCCATATCTTTGGCGGGGTCCATATCTTTGGCGGGTCCATATATTTGGTGGGGTTCATGTCTTTGGCGGGGTCCATATCTTTGGCGGGGTCCATATCTTTAGCGGGGTCCATATCTTTGGCGGGGTCCATATCTTTGGTGGGGTCCATATCTTTGGTGTGGTCCATATCTTGGGCGGGGTCCATATCTTTGGTGGGGTCCATATCTTTGGCGGGGTCCATATCTTTGGTGGGGTCCATATCTTTGGTGGGGTCCATATCTTTGGCGGGGTCCATATATTTGGTGGGGTTCATGTCTTTGGCGGGGTCCATATCTTTGGAGGAATCCATATCTTTGGCGGGGTCCATGTCTTTGGCAGGGTCCATATCTTTGACGGGGTCCATGTCTTTGGCGGGGTCCATTTTTTGGTGGGGTCCATATCTTTGGCGGGTCCATTTTTTGGTGGGGTCCGTTACTTTAGGGGGGCATATCTTTAGCGGGGTCCATATCTTTGCACATTGACTTTGTAATAATTGATCTAAGCTCATTAGCCTTTTAGCATTCTTCTTGCATCCTTACCAAATGATAATTAGAGATTTCATAATATTTTAGCTTTTGACTTGCGAGAACTTTTGGCTTTCCGGAGCTTTTGGTTTCTGGAATCTTCAGACAGGGGATCACATACGTATTAATACACCGGTCCTGAACGTCACACTTGTCTCTATGGAAAATATTTGGATAATGTCCCTATTATTGGAGCCTCAAACAAGATTATCGACCTCTCCCAAAATGAAACATCAGCATATCCTGAAACCTCTCAGACAGATAGAGGAACTGACGAACCTAAACCCAGACTGTCGTGTTTGACCGGGGTTTCAGTCCAAAGAAATATTTTTGTTTCAGTTCTACACACTTACCAATCGATGTGACTTTGGCAATGCGCTAAGTTAGTCAGTAGAGTCAGAGCTGGCAGCCTACATGTACACAATGTTTAACAAGTTGATTCACGATATTGTTTTACTGAAGGACCAACTAATGCTTGTTGGTATGAAGGCATGTGAATAGCTCTGAAATTTTCTGTAAAGGTGAGTAGCTATTTGTACCGTTAATGAAAGATAACCCCACAAATATATATGCAAAAGAAGTGTGCCAGGTAGTTATACTGAATTCTAAGGTCCACATATTTAACTTACTCTTAGAACTTGCAAAGTAAAATTACTTATGGTATGTGTTTACAAAGCCTTGCCGAGTAACAGCTTTCTTGAGTTAGATTTGAACTTGAATATCGACTGAATGAGCTCTTACCTACACACACAGCAGTCGAAAACATATGAATTCTCGAAGTGTGTTTCTCTGTCCAACCAGTGTAGCTTTTAAATAAGAAAATTGTATGACGACGTTATGACTTTAAAAAAAATAATTAAGTTGTGAGTAAAGGGGTCATCATTGTATGTGTATGTGTCGCATTCTATTATCAGTATAAGAATTATTCTGATCTCTATCAATAGGTTATCAGCCTTTGAGGTTAAAGAAAAAAAAAACAGTGGTGAGACTGGAAAGTTCTCACGTTTAAATGTTTCAACAACCAAGGAGACAACATTGAACGAAAGCGAACACCCAGAGGACATTATAGAAAAGATGTGGCCTGCGACTATAGTGCCAGCCAACTACAATAAACTTCTCATCACAGTGTCTTTGATTTGTGTAGCCTACAATTTTATTGTGGTGTGGAATTATGCCGTAAACAAAGGAAGGAGGTCCGTCCCACAGCCAAGAGGAGATAGCACAGTTCAGTGCGTGTCTGACACATGCCAGGGGAAAGCGTCCTCCTTCCGACACGAAGGGAAACAATCTTACTCCGACACGGAGGAGCTTCACTCCGGGCAAACAGAGACGACCGAAGGTAGCACCGTCTACCACATCGTTTCAACGGTTAACAACTACGTGTGTGTCTCACTGACGTCATTTGTTGACAATGTCAAAGATGTCGTCTCCTTGATACTGACAGCAGCTTCAGCGGTGGTTATCTTACTGCTGTTAAAAATTCACCATTAAATAGTTTTGAGTTTTGAATAAAGCCCGTTATTAACATCACTCTGAGACAAGGTTGTTTTTTTTTCTTCATCAAATCTACTGGGAATATTAATATAATAAGTCTCAGAAACACAATACGTGCAATTTTTTCCTGTGAGAACGTTTAACCATTTCCGCAACTATTTCTGCATGTTCTTAGCAGAGTCCTCTTGTGTTTTCCTTGATTTATGTTTCGGTGTTTGTCTATCTGATTAATTAATAGAAAAATGACCGTGCTGAAATTATACCAACTCGACTGAGGACTGGCCTATCTTTAAGTGGGTAAATTAGTGGCAATATTCTTTAGTGTCTAAGATTTGAGTTGTGTTATACATTTTCCTCTTAACAACACTAACCAATTAAAATGAAAAGCTGTAAGGAAATTACAAACGTTGTTAAATCTTACAGTGAAGAACTTGACCATAAATGGTTAAAACTAAGCTTGAACGAATTTTTTTACAAAAAAGCATTTAAAAGATCGTTTATATAATAATATAGACTTTAATATTATGTAAAGTAGCAATAATATTGTACTAACGAAGTCGACATACAAACAAAAAGGGTTTAAAGGCTGGGGGTAATCTGCCATAAAAACGTTTTGACGCTCCTATTCGATACTTAGTCCAAATTATAAAAGATCTTATTCTAATAAAGGCTTTCAGTTTAATTTATTTTTAAATGTTAGGATGCCGAAATAAAATTTAAAACAACACATTTTAAAACATATGCGGGGTAAACAAATTGATTCCATCACTTACTCTTACATTTAATCCACTGACTTAACAGACGCGAACCTGGCCCACTTTTAACAACACCATAAAACAGCTGAACGCCGCAGCTATTATGTGGCCCTGCTACCAGGGAACAGAACCAGCGACAGATTTCCCAGAAAACTTAACGTAGGTCATGTGAGGCATTCGCCATGTCACATGTACAAAAGTAACAGCAGAAAACTAGCTCTGTTGATGTGACAGTGTTGTTGAGTTGTCAAGGGAGTTCTGTTTTTTTCACGGCTGAACATCGGTACAGGTAAGCTAAGAAAAGTGTATCAATTATTTTCCACAATGTTTTCATTCAGGCTATGGTTCAAGTCTTTATTTATACAGTTGAAGTCGGATAATCATAGATACAATTTTCTTGAGTCACGTATAATTTAAAGCATGAGTTGCAGTTCCTGGTTTAACTTCTTAGTCTCCAGATTAGCGCTATAAAACCGCACACGATAAAGTTAAGTTACATAACCTGACGCACTCCAACCTGTTTGGGGGGGGGGCAGGTAGCGGGTATATTGTGATCATCAACTCGCACCAACTAGTTAAACTATGCCTATTTCATAGAGACACGAAATTTTTTACATACTTTTAGGCGCTTGTTTTTATGTGAAATGTTAAATTTCTCAGTATTGTTCTGTTCGGGGAGGGGTAGGATAGAACCTAAAACAATAAAACTCAATACGGTACATGGAAGCCATTCAACAATACACCGAAGAACGCTAAAATAACGCCACCTTATACTTGGTATGACCTACTTTGAATGTCTACTAATGGCAGTTACTTTTGATTTTACAAAATACTTGACCTTTCACTACCAATAACTCTCCGTCTCTCTCTCTCTCTTTCTCGCTCTCTCTCTCTCTCTCCTTCACTTTCTCTATCTCACTTTTATATCTTTCTTTCCAACTTTCTCTGTTACTCTTCCTTTCTCTATCACACTCTCATTCTAGACACACACACCCTTTCTTGCTATGCACACTTTTAAGAATTGTTTTTTTCTCAATTTCTCTCACTCGTATGATAATTATATTTCAATAACTCCCCCCTCTCTCTCTCTCACTCTCCATCTCTCTCTCACTCTCTATCCCTCTCTCTCTCACTCTCCATCTCTCTCTCACTCTCTATCCCTTTCTCTCTCACTCTCCTCTCTCTCTACCTCTCGCTCACTCTCCCACTCTCTCACTATCCCTCCCTCTCTACCTCCCTTTCCCTCTCACTCTCTCTCACTCTCTTTCTTCCTCCCTCTCTCACCCCTCTCTCTCTCCCACTCCCTCGCTCTTTCCCCCTCCCTCTCTCACTCCCTCTCTCTCTCCCAATTTCTCTCTCCCGCTCTCTCCCTCCTTTCCGTCTCTTTCTCCCTCTATCTCTCCCGCTGTCTCTCACTCTTTCAATATCCATCTATCTTGCTCTCACTATATATATATATATTATAGTGGTAATTAGTAGAGGTAAAACTTTAAACATTTTGTTTCCATAAAATAGGCTAACACTAACGAATAGAATACACGCATAAAGTATTGTATTTTTTTATTGTAGATAAGCCCCAAATAAATTAAAATAAAAGACAACTACTAAATAAATAGTCTTATTAACAATAAGGTAAAATTTTTAAAAAATTGACCCTTTAAAATTTGTTAAAAAATAATGGAGTTTTCGCAAAAAAATAATTTAGAGAATTTTACAGAACATCCCAGAATAAAATGGTTAATACGAGAACTTTAAAATCTATTTGTATTTAGATATATTTTGCATTACAAAAGCAGTGGGTACGAACTTTGACTGGATTTATGTGTAGCCCAATATTGTTGTTTAAGGCTTTCATATTTGTAAGGTATTTTCACCAGAATTATATAAGAGAAAGGCAATAAGGCTCAAGCCCCTAAAAGGAATACCACGTTTGGTTTGTATCCATTATCTATCCATCAAGCCCATGGAGATTTTTTGAAACAATATTTGTAATAATTTGTAGAAATTACTTTAGAAGAAAATGACACTAATTGTGCAAGATGTAAAGTTCAAATCCTATGTTGACCATGATAGATATATGTGTCAATATTTTTCAAGATCGTATAAAATGAAATGGGGAATAATGTCTTAAACCTTTACAGCAAATAAGAGCTTTTGATTCCCCGACCTTGCAGAGATAGTTTTACTCAGTAACCTATGTTTAAAATCCATTTTACAATGAGAAAGGGAAACAAAGACATTTTGACCCAAAACGCTCAATGAGTAGGTATGTATGATGAGTTGAATCATATTTTATATTATAATGTTCCTTTATAATTTTGTGCACAAAGTTTTGTTTACATCTATCTATCAACACAGTAATCAGCTGTAAAATTATATTTTCTCCAATGAGCTGTAACTAAATGTGGCACCGGTGTAACAGACCAATTGAAACCCCTGTCTAGAAACACCGTGGGCTATATGTGTTTGATGTCCATTATTTAGTTTTATCTATAGAGTTTTAAGTAAATGCTCTCTTAACCAATTACGGTGAATTTTTATTTAGTGATTACTTACTTTTCCAAGTACTCAATTTTATAGCATCTCACTTTCCCCTCATCTCTCTTTCCACTCACCCCACTTTGCCATCACCTCACTTTCCCCAAACGTAACTTTCCCCACACCTCACATGCTCCTTAAGTCACTTTCCCCACGACTAACTTTCATAAGCCCTAACTTTCCCCATATATCACTGTCCGTCATGTCCTCAAAATCGCCATGGAACATTTAGTTTTTCTTGGCAACGGTTTCTCACGTCCTTGTATCACCAACTCAAAGCCATCCACGTTCATCTGATATGACGAGTGAACATTTTTCGTCTTGGTTCAGTAAATACGAAGCAACGTCTCGGTGTGTAAAACGTATTCGTAGGAAAATGTTGGATCACCTTGACAGGGCCATGTACAGAGCTTTAACGTGATCTCTTACTGACTTTTTAAAAACAAAACAGGTTGGTAAAAAAATTTGCTTTGATAGAGTCTTTGGTAAAATATAATTTTAAAATCCAAAGGGTTTGTTAAATAATGCAAAACAAGACAGAGTTCTTGGCACAAGGGCGCTGTTGCGTTCTGGGTTCTGGATATAATAAGACCAACGTCTCGACTCTTGTCAATAATAATATGTTTCTTTATTGTTGCAATATTCCACGTACAGACACTGCTTCAATAATACAACAAAGTCAATGACAGCCATCAAGTACTTCCAATCACAGGCTAATTCCTCACACGTCTCTCTTCTCTGATCGTCACTACATTCGAGCACACCTAGATAAAAGGTTTGACAAATCACTCGGTTTAGGACTACACCGTCCTGTAGCCTGCCACACAATACACATTGCGGATACTGACCTCTACTTTACCCGTCGCACTTCCCCGTCTCACACTTTATATAGCCCTGAACGAACTCTGCAAAGTTGTGGCGGTGAACACTCGTTAAGTGTTCTGTCTTCCGAGTAATTCGAACATCGCTCACAATATCTCGCAACAAACTCAGTGACAGTGATTCTCATACATTGACAGGCGCCAAATCAACGATGAGGAACAGTTTTAATAATAAACTTTTTTCGCCCCATAGGGAATTTGAAATATCATAGATAAATTTAAAATAATATCCCTAACCCACTTTTTACAATCTTTTTTTAAATACATAAATATGTAAGAAATAAGAGGGATTTATTTAGTTATAAAGTGCATATTAGAGTCGCCACTCATTTTATTACTTTGGTAATTTGCGAATTTAAAAAGCCATTTTGTTTTGTTTTTTTAAAAATAACTAATTTCTTCTGAGCTGAATATTGTCTAGTTAGGTTAATGAACAGCAGACAGCACACGTTTTCATTTCAGTTTGTGGCTGGTCATAAATTTTTTGACGAATGTTTTTGGGACTTATTTACTTTGTTTGTAAATGGAATAATTTGGCAGGACACACATATTGCTGCTGTCTTTGTTTGGTTTATTTGTTTTGTTTACAACAATTCTACTAATTTCTATCTCTGGTGCATTCTATGTCCACACTATTAAAGAAATCAAAACCCCGCGATGATGTCATCATACTATAACATTCCTGTATCGGAGAATACTGCTAATCTTTTCATACATCTCTACTTCAATGTTTAAGTATTAAATTATTTTTAAACCGCATCTGTGTCTGGAGTCAAATGAATTCAAGTAAAAAGAGCTCGTATAATATTTTCAATAAATAAATGTTTTGCTTATCACCGATATTTAAAGCATTTCTTTACTAAATTAAATTGTATTAAAATTATAATCGTTTTTATTCTCAGAAAATTAAATAATTTTTTGTTACTTTAATTCTCCGTTCTTTCAATATTCCTGCAAGCTTCCTATCAGTGTTAATATTTCTTCTCTCATCTTTTCCAGAAAATAAATATTTTCGCCCATGGCTCCCAATAATGTGACGTTACTCCTTGTGGGCAGAAGTGGAAATGGGAAAAGTTCAACTGGAAACTCAATTTTTAAAAAGCTAATATTTACGGTAGTAAGGCCTGGTGAAACAGAAGTAAACAACAACCCTGAAGTTTTTTCTAATGAAGATCTAACTATTGTAGACGGGACTGGTCTAGGTGACATCGGGGAAGATAGCGTTGGTGGCACAAAAGCCGCCCTCGCATCTTGTAATTTGGCTTTCAAGCTTTGCAATTTCATCTTCACGTCTCTGATCTTTGTCTTGAAGTACGGCGTACGGTTCACAAAGCAGGAGAAAGACGCTGTTCAGAGGATAAAGTCATTGTTTGGGGAACAAATCTTTAAAACTCATGGCGTTATCCTGATGACATACGGGGACAACTTTCAACTCGGTGAGAAGACATTTGATAGTTGGTGTAAACAGCAGGACGGAGACTTCAGACATATCCTGGAAGAATGCAACTATAGATGTGTGCTGTTCAACAACAGAACGAAAGAGAGTTCCGTGCAAGTTAAGCAGTGGAGTCGCCTTTTAGAGTTCATTGGTCAGATACAATCACCATACACAAGCGAAGATTACGAAAAAGCTGCAGATCGTCGAGAAAAAATCGACGCAAACCTGGAAGCGTACAAGCGAAAGTCAAGCCAGATATCAGAAAGGCTTAGACGCGGGAAATTTAAAACTAAACAAGAATGTGAAATTGCACTACATGAACTGCATCTTTTTCTGAACTATTTAGTAGTAGTGGACAACCAGACGACACTGATGCAGCCTGCCATTGATGAGATCCGGAGTTTAATGAATTTAATAGCTCAGTTAGAACTTTATAAGAATTCACTTCCTTCTGCTTATTGCAGTTTGCTGAAAAGGGGATGTCTAGCTTTAGGTCGATATGTTGGTAACATATATGATTGTTTTATTAGGCTACCTTTCTGGTCGAAAGCTGTATTATTTGTAGGAACGGCTGTCTTATGTGTAAAGTGGTATTGGAGTTAATATAATATTGTTTTCGAAACAAAATAATCAAACACAGATTTCCTGTGATAGAAAAAAAGTTATTAAAAATAATTAATTTAAAAATGCAGCTTTTGTTATCTAGCTCCAAGCAACTTATTGATTGCAATTATTGCTGTTCCTGCCTACACTATCCACACTGCAGCATCAATGATAAACTGCCCAACAGTTTCTTTAAAAAAAGAATACTTAATAATTTGATAAATTTCTTCTACAGCTAAGGAAATCAGATAGTTCTAAAAAGTTATGTCTAAATGGCTTCAACGTTTGGTTTACCAGCACCATTTAGAATTTAGAAGTTCTGAGTAACTTCAACACCAGTAGCTTATCTCCGAGTAGCTTGTATCCGAGTAGCTTGTATCTGATACCGAGTAGCTTGTATCCGAGTAGCTTGTATCTGATACCGAGTAGCTTGTATCCGAGTAGTTTGTATCCGAGTAGCTTGTATCCGAGTAGCGTGTATCCGAGTAGCTTGTATCCGAGTAGCTTGTATCCGAGTAGCTTATTATCCGAGTAGATTGTATCCGAGTAGCTTGTATCCGAGTAGCTTGTATCTGATACCGAGTAGCTTGTATCTGATACCGAGTAGCTTGTATCTGATACCGAGTAGCTTGTATCCGAGTAGTTTGTATCCGAGTAGCTTTTATCCGAGTAGCGTGTATCCGAGTAGCTTGTACCCGAGTAACTTGTATCCGATTAGCTTGTATCCGAGTAGCTTGTATCTTAGCAGTTCATACCCGAGCTGCTTGTTTTCGCGTTGCTTGTATTTGTTTGACTTATTTTCCAGTAACTTAGGGAGATAGCGGCGGTAACTCATAAGTTGCCATTTTTATTTAGTACTTTTTGGTGACGAAAGAAAAAAATGTTTAATCGAAATATTAAAAACTTGCCAAGTACAAGTAATACTAGATTTTTTTATTTTATTTACTCAAATTCAAATTTTTACAGCAGAATTATTTTTCATTTCTTCAATAAAAATTGTGTTTTCAATATCTCAGTTTTGACCGAAGGTCAATGTTAGGAAGACATATTATTGTTTTTTTAAATATTTTTTAAATAATATTTATTTGTAAGTTTTTTTATATCCCATCACCCGATTTGTTAAGAATTAATAAAAGATTTAAAAACTAATGAGTTTTGTCTAAATCTGTTTATGTGTGCAATAAAGACGATTGCCTGAACTTTGAAATGAAAAAATCAACTTACAAAGACACCTTTACATGAAACGCTTTTTTTTGCTGTGTGGGTATGGTATTCATTAAAAGAAAGCGCTTTTCTTTCAATGATTTTTATTAGTCTAAATATGACGACAATTTCCCTGCTGTGTGAAAAAAAAAACTAAATTTTTATGTGAAAACTTTTAATTTTCCTTTTTGATAATTTTTAAAATATTTTATTCTATTCTTAAAGGTCTAGCGAAGATGGCTAAAAACGGAGAAGTTATAAATCTCATTCTGTTGGGGAGAAGCGGAAATGGGAAAAGCTCTACCGGAAATACTATTTTTAAATCTGAAGTAATTAAGGTGAATATGCCGAACTTGTCACCAAACGATGAATCTTTAACTAATTCTACACATCAAACTTTTTCACGCCATACAGTAGAAATTCAAAGTGGCAAAGTGAGCAGCACTAACAGTTTAGTAACATTGGTGGACAGCTCGGGAATTTGTGACTCGGGTACTGATCTCATTGGGGGTTTCAATACTTTATTAGAGGCCATAAAGTCAATATCTGAGTATGTATCCACATCAGGATTCCACGCCATCCTGTTTGTTCTGAAGTACGGCGTGCGATTCACCAAACAAGAAAAAGACGCCGTTAAGTGTGTCAAGTCAATGTTTGGCGAGGACGTCTTCAGGAGATGGGGCGTCATTGTCATGACTTATGGAGACAACTTTGAAAAAGATCCTCCTAAAAATTTAAATTTCGATGATTGGATCAGAGATCAGATGGGAGATTTCAGATCTCTCTGCGACGAATGTAACTACAGATGTGTGTTATTTAATAACAGAACACCCAGTGACGAGTCCTGGTTTAATCTCAAGTCTGCAATTGCCCAGATAAAATCACCCCCCTATTCGAAAACTGACTTTGACGCATGCAGCTCTTCTAGAAACGAACACATTTCAAAACAGACTCCATCTGAGACTACACTCCTCATTGCCGGGAGAAGCACTGATAGGAAATATTATGTAACAGACGATTCAGACGTCCCTCAGATCAATCCGCCAAATTTCGATTGGTGCATTGAAAGCAGCTGGTGTACAGCCGTGACTTTGTTGGTCCTGGTAGTATTTCTTTCAGGTTTTATTATTTTGTTGAATATGATTTACAGCTGGTTTAAATGCAAAAAATATTTTTGTGACCATTGAATTCTATCGCTGCTCCTTGATTATCTCCTCCTAAAGGGTAACTGAATTGATTTAGCAGATCTACAATATTACTTTTTGGTGTTGGTAGTTTACGTCATTTAATCCTTACATTAAGGGTCACAGTAATATAAGTGGTAGCGCGCTCGACTGCCGAACCAAAGCAAGAACTTGAGTCACGGGTTGGAGCCTCGGTAATGGCAAAGCCCCCGGGGCATTGTGCTAGCCACACAATCCCTTGCTCGTTAGTGGTCAATGAAACTTGTGAACGCTACTTCACTTGCTCCCATGGACATTCATGGTCTGTAAGGGATCAATTTTTTTTTTATAAACTTGTGAATGCTACTTCACGTGCCCTAGAGGATTTTTAATAACCCTGAAAAAGGGGGGTTATAAACCTTACATGTAATAAAAATATGTGCTCTACTACTAATCCATGCTAACGATTTCATAAAACTTTGATATTTGAATATAACGAAACGTTCATTTAATGTAATCAGCTCAAAATGAAAATGAAACGAATTATTAATTTGACTGAAAACGCAAATATCCATATAATAACCAAAAAAATGGTTTAACACTGAGTCATGAAAAATTTATGGTACAACATTTCTTTATATTGTGGCTAATGCATTGGAAAGATCACTGAAATTTTCTGTTTCTTTGTCATATGACCATTATCCACGTTTTGGGGAATAAATATGAAGCGTGAGTAATTTTCCATTAATTTCTTTCATTGATTTAAAAGAAATTATGAAAATAAACCTAATTAGGAATTTTAAAATTTGATATATAGAATAATAATTTCATAAGTTGTAAGATTAATACCATATATCAAACTAAACTAAACATTTGCCTATTGCTGTTATAGATAGTCAACTGCTTTCCTACGCTGTCTCAAAGATATTCCTAACCTGATTACTCACTCAAGAGATTAGATGTCATAGGCACAGTTACAGGCGTCCCAATAATTATATCTAGACCGCCTGCTCCAAGATTAATAAAATTCCTACCATACAAGAAATACCTCAACACTGCTAACAGAAACAAACTTTAAAGACGTACATCCTTGAAACAGCAAAACTGTACACCAAAACTCTCCAAACTTCTTCACACATTCTAATTTTGACAACAAAAACAACTCCCTTTGGCACCAACAACCACTAATACGATTACCAAACACACTACCGTGCGCAGCTCACAACATCAAAAATTTAAGAAGGAAAATTGGTCATCCGTGACTGGTAGTTAAGCATGATGAAGATGCCGCGTTGCAATGGAGGAAAGTTAAAAGGAATTCATTTTCCAAACAATTCCATAGTAATCTAATTTATTGAAATTAGTTTCTAAGCGAGCTGTAAACATGCCGTATAATTTACTCTGTTATAAATTCTTATCTTATTTATATTAAACTATGCTACTCTTTCAAATTATTGTTTTTTTTTTTTTAATCATAACCAAATGTCACCTTCAAACGTTGTGTGCCTTAATATTTTCTCTAATAATTGAATAAAGTCGTAGACAAGTCATGCTGTTTTATTTCAACATTTGTATGGAATATATTTCTTATAAGCTAACAGAGCAATGAACATAGTTTGTTTGTGTGATATTGATATACAAGATATTTATACAGTATATTTATCATTTATACCATTGCCTCCTAACTAATCTACTAATTATCACAATAAACCTCGCTTGTACACTTATGTTGAATTATTTTGTGATTTCTTTTCACTAGTTTTTTTAAAAATAAATATTATGTAATCTTTTTTCCCCCATGGTCTATTTTACCCTAGGCAAGTGTCCAGCCAGGCAAGTTTCTTATACGGTTTGTCAACATTATATTTATACAAGGCACACACTTCCATCCACATTTCTTCTTTCCGAGCACTTTAACACCAAAACCATGCATTAAATATTTTGAGACATGATACCACCCGCGGCGTAGCATAAGTCGCAGACTTGCTCATCATAGATAGTGCAAAGAATAGTTGGGGTGGTGAAATAAAGGATACAAACAGAAGCACAAAGTAATGAAAAAAGCGAGAAAAAGTAAATGTGGAGACGTACACAGCGGTTGTTGTTACTTGCCCCCCACCCTTTACTACCATCACTGTGATTTGCCAACTTTAGCGAGAATTAATCATGTTCGCAAAAAATCAGAATGTGGAAAAGAACGGGCAGAAAAAAAACATTTAATTTTATTTAACTTGTTCCCTCTGGGGTTTGAAACCAGGAATTAGCCGCAAGGTGGACGTGATAACCCTTACACTACGAAGCATCTGTTATTCTGTGAAGGAACAGCGCAAGTGAACGCAAGAAGCATTGTTGCCACCATCCACTCACTCTTTTTGTTCTTTTCATCCCACTACGCTTACCCGCTGTGATCTTTTGCCCCCAGCCGGGTCATTCGTCATTCTCATTTATACATGCACGTTTAAGTGAACTATATATATTTTTTTTAAAGAATGGGTTCGAAAAATGTTGAATTTCAGCGGCGTAGCGTGGGAATATGCTACCTCTCCCCCGCCCCCGGAATAATACATTGATGCTCTAAAGCAGATTTCTCCAAACCACGGCCGTGGGTCAGATGCGGCCCGTGAGACCATCTGAACCGGCCCCTAGAGACCTTTTAATCTCAACAAAGATACTATTCCCCACAGCATTTTCGTGTGAGATCATTAAAGACCTGCGGCCGCAGTTTCAGGAGAGGTTTTGACGCTTGGATTCTAAAGGAAAAAAGTGAGGTTATTTCAAAATCGATTTGAAGCTGGTGTGGCCAGTTGCTCAAATGAACTGCAGCTGAAGTTCATTTATCTGCAAGCAAATGACCATCTTAGGGACAATTTCAAACAAGGACTTTTGATTTTTGCCACTAATGTCAAAGCTTTAGCATCAAAGTACCTTTCAATCTTGGAACAACATACTTGTGTGAACAGACTTTTTCGAGGATGAAATACGTGATGAACAATTTGAGAACTAATTTGTCTGATGATAATCTCCGGTCACTGTTAAGGTTTGGGATATCAAATCTATAGCCAGAAATATTAAATATTTTGGCATCCAGGAAGCAAAATTAACCATTCCCACAAACACGTGTGTTCAAGCTCATTGTATCAAGATTATTAAATATAACATTAAATATTAATATTTTAAATATAATACTATGAAATAAAATTATTATATTAAATATATAATTAAAAACAACATCTATGTTTTGATTCTTTCTCATTTGGACCTCTGGTGTGTAGTCGGCCCTCAAACTGCTGTTTGACAGTGAATGCGGCCTCTGGTAGAACAGTTTGGAGAACCCTGCTCTAAAGGAAAGACAATTTTTAAAAGAAAGTTTTAATGATGACTTCATACATTTTATTGTATTAAAAATTAGGAAAGCTTTTAATGGTCAATGATATAAAAATGAAGTTTTCTGCTTTTCCTCATGATACAATCTTTGATGTATCAATGTTGTCAGCCATGCCATTCTAAATCTTTAAAAAATACATATAGATTAGTCCCTTTTGTTGTGTTCATTATTGATCGGATTTAATTTGTCAGTATATTAATTTTAGAGAAGCTTCTCTCGCAGCTTACATTAATATAAAAGTTATAAATTAATCATGTTGTACTAGGCAGTGTAATTTTGAGCCTAAATATCCGAAGATACTTTAAAAAATCAATTTTGGTTGAATTCATTTATTAATGTGTTACCCGTAAGGTAAAATGGCCCTTGCTTTTCAAGATTGCCGTATGTGATATCTGCTTTAATTTGAAAGCAACATTTGAAAGTCTAGTAGATTAGCTGTTGTACGAAAATCATATCTGTTTTCCTAATTCTCTCATTGCTAAAACCTCACATACATTTCTAAAGTAATCTCATCCCATGAGGACTACAAGATTATTCTCAACTACTAATCTAAATAACATGACATGTTTGCTTTCATTGCCAAATTTTTCCCTGTCGTTTTTTTGACTGAAAGATACCATACAATGGTAAGATTTCCACATACAATTTTAGCCAAATTCAAATCATCCTTCAAGTATTCTATTAGTGAATTGTTTTTCTCACTATATGTTAGTAAATACGGTTATTTTAGTCTTCATTGGCTTTATAAAGTACATTTTATAATGTAAGAAAAAAGGGCATTGTAACTAGCAAAGCTCCTGCGTCCATTCGAGATATTAAATTGTCGTCTGCTCTCTGTTGCGTAGTGACAGATAGAAAGGGGGCCATTTCCCCAGGGCGGTACTTTTTAGGGATGGCCAATTCTTCATCGTAGATTAGATTCTAAGAACGAAAATTTTAAAAAAGTAGAAATACAAGCCAAATAAGAATATGTTAAAATATATGAAATAAATAACCTAAAAAATGTAAACTTTTCTACTACCCATACTTTAAACTCCATATTCGATATATACTATTATGATACTAGTGCCAATTGAATTAAAAAACGAAGTGCCATAAGTAGTATGAGAACGTGACAAAGATCTGCTGGTAATTTAAAATGCTCCTTTTCTTTTCAAATTTTACAACCGTTCATATTTTAGAATAGAAAATTACTGTAACCTATCAATAACAAACTTGAGCTAATCAAATACTCTGGGCCTCACTTTGTTTGGGAAGGCAATTCCTCATAAATAATTAACTTCTGAAGATGAAAAACATAAAAAAAACGTAAATAAAATAAAAGAACACGCAAGGAATATATTTTTAAAATAAAGAAATTAAGGAAGTGTCCTAAAATATGTAAAGGTTTATGATGTCAAAACTTCAAACCCCATAATCTACATATATAATTCTCTACATGGTCCAGCAGACAAGAAGTAGCAAGCTGTCTGACCTCTGACCCCACCGACCAATCAGATTGCAAGAAAAGGTAGTAAAAATTCAAAATTTCGTTGAATTGAAGTCAATTACTGTGTTCTTTCAGAACAACAAAATAACACGTATTTCGCAGTGTAATGGTTATAACATTCGCCTAATTTTCAATGTTTTAAATTTTTAACTCTCCAAATAACTTCGTGCTCTCCATTGTGCTCAGTGACAGAAAAGTATTCATAAAATTTCCTCAACAATTACTTTAATAAAATGAATACTTTAGGTGCTCTCCCTCGCTCTCCAGGCATGCGCAACTGTGTGAACCCGTAGTAATGTGTAGTTCATCGCTCCTGTGTTCTTAGTCGCTTTGGTATCTCCTTCAGTCGGATGAGCCACATTGCCTTTCCATTGTTCTCTTCGATTCCGGCTGAAGGTGGCAGGTTCATCCCCAGCTAAGACATAACTTTTCTTAAATTTTGTAAAAATGTGTTTTCGCCCAATCATTTCTTACTTTCTTTTCGATCATGCGGCCATCAATATCCATATATTACGTACGCAAAAAGTCGTATTTTTCGTACCCCCTCCCCCCTGTTGAACTACGTACATTTTCAGGACCCCCTCCCCCAGTGCGTACGTACAAATGCGCTACAGCCCTCCCCTTCACTACCTTTTGAAAAATTACTTTTAAGCATGAGTTAAAAAAATGGTTTTACTCTTTGGGAAAAACCTTAAATAACGTCACGCGCCCAAGTTTGGGGGTCAAGCATTTGTGACGATGTGTGAAGAGGATGAGGGGGTGTTTAAGAAATATGACGTCACATCAAAATGCGCAACTTTAAATAAAAGTTCCCCTAAAATATTTGATTGCTTCAATTCCTTTAATGACGTCTTCGATGACTTCACACGTGTTAACGATATTCGATTGCAGCCTTACTAAACACATATTTAAATGATATAAAGTAATTTGCTACATGCTAATTTTCAATAAGAAAATAAGTGTTTTGGGTAGGGTGGGGGGTCAAAGCTTTTTGACGTCATATTGGTCTAAATTTTTGTGACGAAGTTTTACAAGCGGGGTTAGGGGTAAAAATAGGCAAAAATCGCTGATGTCATTTATAGACAGCCCCTTTAAAGTTTTTTTTGTAACATTGTGTTTTTCATGATGAAATTATTGAAGAAATACAATAGAACATACACATTTTATTGTCACTGCATGAGGGTGGAGACGGAGAAGGGTCACGCATTTGGGACGATGTAAGAAAAGGGGGAGGGGTGGTGTTTAAGAAATCAAAATCACATCATTTGTGCTACTTTACATAAAAGTTCCTCTTGATTGCTTACAATTTATTTTAGTTACATTTTCAATGGCTTCACACGTGTTACGATTTTAGAGTGCAGACTTACACGAAATACATATTTTAATGACAAAAATGTAATTTGAAACGTGGTAACTTTCAATAAGCTTTTAAAGGGGGATCAATCAAAGCTTTGTGACGTCATATAGGAGAGCGGGGTCTAAGTGTTAATAGTAATTGTAATAGACTTTCACATACCATTTTTTATTACTCATTGTTCCTTTATGTAGCATGCCTTGAAATAACACTTGAGGAATGAGACTTAGCAATATTTTTCATTCTTAATATGCAGTTTTTTCCAGCATATGCATAACGTTGATTTCATTTATTGTATTGCTTTTAAAATACAAAATTGAGTTAGAGAATATAAGAATATAGGTATTACCCATAATATCGCAATACAAAAATGTCAATTGGCTGCTTTTGTTATTTCCCTTGCAATTTTCAGTTTAATGACGTCATACATCTTATTTTTAGCTTTCATCAAAATTATCGATTAATTATTCGGTAATTTTTCAAAATTTCACGATTAAATTTAAATTAATCAATCACAGCCCTAATATATATATACTAGCAATTTCCCCGCGCCCTGCAGCGGTAAATTAGGATTTCAGTTAGCGTTGAGAACCCACGTAACAAAATTCAAAACACGTATTGATTTTAATTCGAATCATGATGGATATACTAATAAGTAAATATATTAACTTAAACCGTCTTGTCTGTCTGTCGTGGACCCACGGAAAAACAAAAAGTCAAAAAATTATATACTTCTTGTGATCCTATCGAGCTGATAATTTAAATATTTTTTCGACTTATACCTTTTGCGGCGGGGGGGAGGGGTACTCAACAACTTCACCAAATTTTCAGGCTCTTACATACACAAGAATTTGGAGATTTAAAGATGCATCTTTTTATATAGCTCATATTGGGAAAAAAAAAGCTACATTTGGGCAATCAGCCCCCTAGTGAGAGATGATTTAATACTTTGTGCCTATCAACAGTGTATAGACATGGAAAAAAATGTGTAACAATGTTATATTTTTCTAACGAAAAATTGTTACAAAGTTTGTTTTATGTAGAACGAAATTTTCTTAAAGTCTATAGAAGTCCGTCAAACTTTACAGCAATGAAGTAGTAATAACACACGTTGGGCCTCTGCAGTCCATTATTTTAAGACCATCATCTTTAAACCTATTTAAAATGTTTTTAGAAATGTCAATGAAACCCCTGAAGTATTCTACAACGACTACTTTCTATTTTTCAATCTTTCCATATCACTTTATTTCTTTGATCATAATGTGAATTATGAAGAGCTAACGCATAAAATGAAATGAAATGTCGTCATCTCATGTACAAGAAAGATTATTCTTTGCAAACTGCATCTCCTAAAACTGCAGTGGTCTAATTTTGAATTCGGGCAGACACAACTGTTTTAAATCATTTTGTAAATTGTTCTCGAAGAACCTTATCGTACTTTGCAACGAGATGCATGAGTTCCAAAATATTGCCTACATTTGCAATTGTTTAGTCCTCTCTGTACTCATGAAAATAAAATACAAATTCTATTTTTCAATGATAACGTAAAAATGTATAACAAATTTACAACAATCTACAGTTGATCCTTTAGAATAGTATATTCTCTTTATCTGATTTCGTATTCCTTCCATTTGTAAATACTCCGGCAATGATAAGCACCAGTACCACTGAGGCTAATTTTGGATTTATTTGATACCAATTAGTAATTCAACTGGATAAGCAATTTTGTTCATTATCTATGTTCATGCAGCATAAAAAAAGAAATAAAAAGTAAAATAAAAATGCCTTATGATATTAACAAATGTAATTACGCCAACAGTTTTTCCCTGCAGTAGTTTACTTGCGTTACAATAATGCTCGCGTTTGCCGTCTCAACTTTATCTTGGTGTAAGATCCGTGTCCAGCTTGGAGAAGTTAATGTTAGTATGTTGTACACTTTTTCATTCTGCACTAACAGTAATCTACTTATATCAATTTAGTCCACGTTTGTTATTTACATGTTTGTTAATTTTTAGAATTTACCGGATAAAGACATTATAGCTTCTACAAGATGAATAAGTGATTATTTTGAATCACTTATAGGTACCAACACAACATGGGCATGTTTCATACAACTTCAAACCTTTGGTTATTTATTACAATTTCTGTAGTATCAGAAGAATTTAGTTCGATTCATTATTGCATATGAAATGTCGGCATTCAAAATTTTTACCATGATTTTTTTGTCTTCAACGTATCCTGATTTAATTTTTATTTTATTTTTAGAAGCTAACAATAAACAAGGAACGTGCCGCATCAAGCTGCCCGTATCATTAGCATGGCTAATGTTTAAAATTAAAACGGTACAGCAATTTTATTACACATTTAAGAACTCTGAAGAATTAATTAAGATACCTTCAGCTCTGTGTCACGTTCTCACACTACGTATGCCTTTTAGTTTTTCCCTTCATAAGCATTAGTTTCAGAACAGATTTCATCCAATTTGGATTTTGACGTTTTGGCAGAATAATCGTTAAACTATCTTAGGTTAGCACCTTAATTTCTTTCACTAAATTCATATTTAGATTTTCTTTTATTTTGATAGAAAGCTCCACTTTCTTTTAAAATTGACCTGATTAACATAGAAAAAATTTTGCCCCTTAAAAATCCGCCCGG
Source organism: Radix auricularia (assembly GCA_002072015.1). Taxonomy (NCBI): domain Eukaryota; kingdom Metazoa; phylum Mollusca; class Gastropoda; family Lymnaeidae; genus Radix; species Radix auricularia. The sequence goes on from MUZC01004785.1 coordinate 468,924, forward strand.
GTCATTTGCCTCCCCCCTCCTCCTCACTACGCCACTGCTAATATTGACTTTCGTTGTAATATCAACCTTGATATGGTGACAGAGATTTAAATCTCTCCAACGAAATAACTTGCACACCATATCTATTCACGGGGTCACAGTCACAGCTGCGTAATGGGGGAGAATTTCCTAGAAAAGAAGAAAAAGATTACATAAATGAGTCATGTGTTATGTCGTGTATGTTCAATTATGACATAAAGGACCGTAAAACACAGTTGATGGGAATCTGTAACCTGTTGGAGACCTCAAGTTGTGCAGGTAAGTAAATAGCTCTGTATGTCATTACTGTGTTTGGAATTTACGTAGCTTTATGCTAGGCAGCAGTTACAAACAACAAGTTTACACACAACATTGATTCACTATGTCATAAACTTTAGTAAGGCAGCATTAAACAGACCCTTCATACAAACTTATCATGATTTTCTCCTTGCTAGGCGTCTCTCCACACCACGACATATTGAGGTCAACACGTTTTTCTGGAAAATTATCTGTCGTTTGGTGTCTCTTTGTCCACAATCGTCAATTAAATAGTAAGTAGCAGAGACGAGATTTGACACTAGTCACTGTTAATAACTCTAGAGATCACATAGTTGGTTACTCTAGACTCTAGACTTAGCGATCAGATAGTTGGTAACTCTAGAGATCACAAAGTTGGTAGCTCTAGAGATCACATAGTTAGTAACTCTAGAAATCTGATAGTTGGTAAATCTAGAAATCTGATAGTTGGTAACTCTAGAAATCTGATAGTTGTTAACTCTACAAATCTGATAGTTGGTAACTCTAGAGATCACATAGTTGGTAACTCTAGAAATCTGATAGGTGGTAACTCTAGAGATCACAAAGTTGGTAGCTATAGAGATCACATAGTTGGTAACTTTAGAGATCACATAGTTGGTAGCTCTAGAGATCACATAGTTGGTAGCTCTAGAGATCACATAGTTGGTAACTCTAGAGGTCACATAGTTGGTAGCTCTAGAGATCACATAGTTGTTAGCTCTAGAGATCACATAGTTGGTAACTCTAGAGATCACATAGTTGGTAACTCTAGAAATCTGATAGTTGGTAGCTCTAGAGATCACCTAGTTGGTAACTCTAGAGATCACCTAGTTGGTAACTCTAGAGATCACATAGTTGGTAACTCTAGAGATCACATAGTTGGTAACTCTAGAGATCACATAGTTGGTAACTCTAGAAATCTGATAGTTGGTAGCTCTAGAGATCACATAGTGGGTAACTCTAGAGATCACATAGTTGGTAACTCTAGAAATCTGATAGTTGGTAGCTCTAGAGATCACATAGTTGGTAACTAGAGATCAAATAATAGGGAACACTAGATATCACATAGTTGGTGTCTCTGGTGATCAGATAGTTGGTGACTCAAGTGATCGGGTAGTTGGTGACTAAAGATCAGACAGTTGGTGACACTATTGATCAAATAGTTGGTGACTCAAGAAATCAGTTAGTTGGTGACTCTAGAAATCAGTTTGTGTCTCTGGTGATCAGATAGTTGGTGACTTTGTGCTCATATTAGTAGTGACATAATTGCTCAGATAGTTTGTGAATCTAAATCTCCGATAGCTGTTAATCAAATGCTCATTGTCTTGGTGCTCAGATAATCGTTTACAACAGTGCTCAGATAGTCATAGGTATCACATTTTTAGTTGTTTTTCGGAAACATGGTAACTGCAGAAAATGTAGGACTTAAGTCTTTTTTTAAGGGGGGAGGGAGAAGTTTCAGATAAAATCAGTTTCTTGCATCGTTTGCTGCATGCAAATATATATTTAATAAATATTTCTAACTCTCGTTGTGTTCTCACCCTAATCAGTGGGTCAGTCAAGGTCACATTCTCTTTGTGTGGCCTTCACAGAAGTAGGTGTAAAGCTAATGTAAATTTCCGTTAATATAACTATCACATCAGCAGGTGTTTAGCAAATGTCACCGTCTCTTTTTGTTTCCTTATATTCATTGACAGATCACGCAATGATTGTTTCTTAATTTGCCGTGGGAGTGGGAAGTGTAAAAAGACATAATTTGTTGAGCTTATTTGCACACTAGAAAGAGGGTAGAAATCAAAATGCATTACAATGGTGGCGCTAGATTGATATGAGATATGCTGGTCAATCGCTCATATGTCTATACATATATCTAAGACAGATGGGAAGAGGGAGTGAAGGTATTGCGTTTTTTTAATTAAATTTTATAAAGTATAACTCTATGTCCTTGTATTATTTAATGCTGAAAAATTCCAAGTAGTGTTTTGCTGATTAGGAGCACTCCACTGTTTTTTTTATATCTCAATTATTTTAACAACTATAAATTTTTATGAAAGCATTTATTTTAAATAGATCTATATGACTCTACTTATTTAGAAAATATTCTTGAGAACTTCTTTTTTTTAAAATCTGAATTGGGTGAAAATGTCTTGCTTTGATTTACCTTCTTATGAAATGTTTCTGACTCCTATCTTATCTTATCTTGTCTGTTACAGTTGCTCACTCTATACAGAAGATAATTGCGTTCTACGTTTATCTATGGTTTGTGTCTAGTCCTGCGCTCTTATTAGAGTTTTAAATGATGATAAACTGTTGGCTTTCATGGTTTCCTCAGGCAACCCATTCCACACCCGAATTCGGGACGGGTAAAAAGAAAACTTGCATGTGATTGTTCTTGCAAACGGAATTTTTTTAAAAAAAGGTGTTTTTATCCTTATGTCGATCTGAGGGTTGTATTAAGTTTTCTCTGTGCTTTATTTCTAAATTACAATTATTTGCTATATGTATAATTACTAATTTACTCTTGGTTCTTCTATCCTCTAACGTTTCAAGGTTTAAGCATTTAACTAATGGTGTTACTATTTCACTGTTGAATATTCTCCAGTAATGAATCTTGCAGCTTTAAAAAAAAATGTGTTCTAGTTTATCAATATTTCCTTTTATGGATGTGTCCCATACAGAAGATGCATATTCTAGTATAGGTCTCACCAGGATGAAGTAGTATTTAAGATTTATATCTTTATTACATTTGTAACACTTCTTTTTTTTAAAAAACATAAGGTTTTGTTTGATTTTTTAATAAATTCATTGACATGGGGATTCCATGATAGATTCTAATTTATTATGACCCCTAAGTATTTTGAATCTTTAGTTTGGGTTAGTTCTTTTCCATGAATTGAATATTTTGAATTTATTTGTTTCTTTTTCTTTGTTACCCTTAGCAATTGACACTTTTCTGGGTGGAAGGAGATACTCTAGTTACTTTCCCATTTTTTAAATTCGTTTTTTTGTAAAATTTTGCTGTCTTGTTCTGATTTAATTGTTCTATAGATTATACAATTATCAGCAAATAAACTTACTTTGGTTCCTGTTGAGATGTTGATGGGTAAATCATTTATATAAATTAAAAAGAGTAAGGAACCTAGCACAGTTCCTTGTGGAACTCCTAAAATAATCTTTATTGTTGCAGATTCAGATCCGTAGGATTTTTTACTTTTATCAAATTTCCTTCTTTCTCGCGTGTCCCAATTGTCGGTTATCCACCTAACTTATGCAGGAAGTTTCTTTAACTAGGAGTAGTCGTTAACCAGTCTGAGGAGAATTGAGATAATTCAAGAGAAAATACAGAAAAAGTCATGAATTTTTCTTCTTAGGCTTCATATCTTTAACTGTTATTATTTCTTCAAATTTAAATTAAATACATAATCAGTGAACTGTTTATCGTTATTTATTTTAATTGCAGGACTAGAGATAATCTAAAATTTCAAGAATGAGCCATGAACACAAAATTTTGCTTCTGGTTGGAAGAACAGGAAATGGAAAAAGCTCGACAGGAAATTCAATTCTTAGAAAAGACATTTTTAAAGCCCATGGCGCCGGTGAGGAAAATTCCGGTGACCTTCCTGTGAAGCATAAGGTGGGTTCAATAACTGTTGTCGATGGTTCTGGTATTGGCGACCCGCGAGAAGATTTGATGGGTGGAGAGAACGCTGCTATCACGGCATGTAAAGTGGCCTTTGATCTTTGTGGTAAGACCTTCAACGCCATCCTCCTTGTTCTGAAATACGGTGTGAGATTCACCAAACAAGAAAAAGACCAAATCCAGATGGTTAAATTTCTGTTTGGTGAGGACGTCTTGAAGAGATGGGGGATCATTGTGATGACTTATGGGGACAACTTTGAGAAAGAAAATACAGAATCATTTCAAGATTGGTGTGAAGCACAAAAAGGAGATTTTAAAACTCTTTACGAAGAGTGCAAGAAAAGGTGTGTACTGTTTGATAATGTTACAAAAGATCAAAATAAAAAAAACTATCAATTTGATAAATTGTGGAGCTTTATAACGCTGTTTGAAACAAACGAGCTTATTCCTCCATATACGGAGGATCATTTTAATAGAGCTGTCAAAAATCGGAAAACAAATGATCCAAATATTTGTCCTAAGGAAAACAATAAAAGTCCAATAAAAGAAATGCTAGACAGAACCAAACGATTTCTTGGGGATACTGTGGAAAAAGTCAGGCAAATGTCAGCTGAGCTTGAGAGAGCGAAAGGTCAAGAGGAAGACCCGGAAGTAGTTCATCAGATCAATGTTTCGATAGAACAACTCAGACGGACACAAGGTCTAAGGGCGGCTATGTGGGCCTCATTAAGACTGTTCTACTTTAGTATACTACAGCAGTGTCGGCAACTCATCGGGTGGCGGCGACGTGTGAGGGTTGAACCAGTTCAGTAAGAGTCGATCTACAAAGTTAGTGTCTTGTTCAATTGTGGAACCTCAAAAAAAAAGAAGTTTAAATTTATGTTGATGTTTTAAAAAAAAATGTTCCAATTTAGGGTTAAATTTTGTATTGTTCTTCTTTCACTCTCAATTTTTCTTCATTAGTCACACTCTGGGTTACTTCTTGCTTTCAACCAAACTCGAATTCTGAATTACCGATTATTACTACGTTATTGCTTCATCTAATAGACGTTCCTCATACACTCTAATCTAACTGAGTCTCAATTTTTCCGTCCCTACCTATCTGAGTACCTCTACTATCGCGAGTGTGTCGCATCTCAGTTTCTGTTTTTATCCGTCTCCCTAACTGAGTGTCTTTCCCTATCCGAGTGTGTGAGTGTGTCCAGATCTCATCAGTGCGTCCTCTCTAATACTCGTCAGTCTCCACCCCCAAATTCCCATTGTCCGAAAGTCAACTGTCAATCATATTGAACCAGCCCTTACCTATTCCCCCCCAACCATCCATGCCAGGTGGCCAGTGTGTTCATCTACCCGGTTAGGGCCCCAGTTCACTCCTTCGCCCAGTCCCTCGACTCCCGTAATTAACACCAGAAATAGACTTCTGGCCAGTTGCCCAATTGCCGTCTACATCCCGGCGGTTTCCGAGCCGCGCCCGACCCCTTGATTTCCCCGAGATATTTCACGCCAGAATGTCACCTTCCGCACTTCTGGCCCTCTGGACTCGCCCCCTAGTCCATGCCGCCATCAAAGGACCAAACCTCTTTTTCAGTGCCAACTAAACGCCCTAAATTCCTGACAATATTTAGTGTTATAATTCAGGGCTTTTTTCAAGCAGGAAGCACGTGTTACGGCGATCCGGCACCTTTTTTTCACATACTTTTTTTTATATTTCTACCTTGAATGTTTCATCTTACTGCTTTTTTATGTTGTGTTAAAATTGTGTTTCGGTACCCCTTTTAAAGAAAAAAAAAGGTTATAATTATAAATATATAGATATACGTGGTATTCTTGTGTGTTTGTTTCTTTGTATAAGTGCATTTCAAATTTACCTCTAATCACATTGCATCATTTTATATTAATAAATCTCCATGTATATAATCAGGCATTAGACTATGACATTCAGTGGCGTAGCGAAGGGGGGAAGGGGGAAAATGACCCGGGTGGCACTATGCCAGGGGCGGCCAATTCCTGGTCGTTAATTAAGGTCTAAGAAAAAAATTATAATAAACTCAAGCTTTTTTATCGAAATAAAAGAAAATAAATAAGAAATTAATAACAGAAATCAAAGAACTATCCTAAGGCATGTGAACTTTTCAAACGTCAAAACTTCAAACTCCTTTTTGGATATAAATTCTTCTGATACTAATGATACTAATGCTACTGTACTGAAAAGTACGATAAAGTAACACTGAAGTAGTGGTAGGTTAAATAATTACTAAAATTTGACAGTCACCCCTGATGTTAAATCAAAACTTATTGTGCATGAAACATGAGCCAAGCTCGGAGCGGCACATTGTTTTTAGAGGGGAGAGGGGCGTCTAATTCCTCGTTAGTTAGCTTCAAAAATTTAAAGCGCTAAAATAAAGTTTATTAAAATAAATAGAGTAAAGATTAAAAATTGAAAGAAACAAAGGAACTATTTTATATACGTGAACATTTCAAATTCTTTCTTTCTTTCCGTCCAGTATTCGGGCGTGGAATGGATTACCTGAATTAACCAGGAAAGCCAACATTTTATCATCATTTAAAACTCTAGTAAGAATACAGGACTAAACACAAACCATAGAAATACGTAGGACGCAATAATCTTCTGTACAGAAGGAGAGTCTGTAACATATAAGATAAGATAAGATAAGATAAATTCCAGAACTTCAAACTCCCTTATTCATGTTAAGTCGTCTGATACTAATGCTTTTGAAATGGAAAACAAAAGGATTGAATAAGTGTACGAATATGACAATATTGCTCTGGTATATATATACTTAATTAAACTTTGATTTTAACTTCAAAAAACTACTGTAAAACTTTATTGACGTAGTTACATGGTTTATTCTACCAACGCATTATTATTTTAATTTTAATGTCTTTTGATTTGAAGCGTCAACAAATAATGAATAAAATTGTTTATTTAATGAAATTAAAACTTTGCACGCATATACATTCAAACGTAGTCACCCAGGAAAAAGTGCTCAGCATTTCCAACGTTTTCTAAAATTGGAAATGATCAGAAATCGGATAAAAAAGAATTCACAAAGAACAACAATTAGTTGTAAAAAACAAAAACAAAAAACCAAAGTGGCCGGACGTTTTTGTAAAAAAAAAATGACATAATTAATGCCTTGCAAAAGTAAATGTGTTTTTTTCAGTCACAGAGAGGATAATACTATTGCAAATAAGCGCAACCTTCATGAACCAAAGCATGTTCTTGCCAAGTACGATCGAGCACTCCCAGAACATTGAATTAAAAAAGTTTTTAAAAGTGTCATCTAAAATTCACACTGAGCACATAGTGTGAATATATATCGCGAAAAATCATCCTTTTTCAGTAACAAGATAGCCCATATTGTTCTATTGTATTCGATAGCTCTTCATATATTTCACATAATCACCATACAAGTCCAGTTATGGGATATGTAATGATTGTTTGAAAAAAAAAGAAGTAGACATTGTAGAATTTTAAAATATTTCATTGAAGTAAAAGTTAATATGATTACATTTCTGAAATGATGTTATAATAAATGACGATCTTAAACTAAGGGATTGCAGGGGATCTTCGTGTGTTAATACTTCTTCTTTATTTCTGGAAAGTATACCGGCGTTTATGAAAGACGCAATTACATAAAATCTCACTGTCAAATCTCGCTCAAATAGTTCATTATATCTAATCTTTTTACATGATGATCCAACTGAAAAGAATTATCTATTTTAGTACTCTAGAACGTTTTTACGTATTCTTATTTATGTACATAATCGTTTGTAATATCTACTTACTTTACAAGCAAAGCTTCAGAATACAAAATAGTGAATATACCACTATTTTGAGATTATTTTGAAATTTTTTGAAAGCTATAGAAGAACTGACAGAGGTCAAAAGAAGAAGCTCACCAGACCAACAGATGCAGGAACTTTGCTAGTCACAATAACATCTTTTTATTTTCGAATATAAGTGAAAGATGCACGAAATAATTTATAAATGTTTAGTGCTAGAAAAATGCCAAGGAGAAGATGCTCACCGAGAAATTGATGGAATACTTAAATGCTGCTTTGACATTTAATAAAATTTTATGTGGACACTCCATCTTCAAGTCAAAGCACCAGAGAGCAAATTTTTGGTGATCCAAAATATGTATTCATGGGTTCACTGACAAAACGGCCTCTGACAAAACGGCCCCCACAAATTGGCCCCGACAGAACGACCCCGGTCAAAACGGGCCCTGACCAAACGGCCCCGGACAAAACGGCCCCTTGACAAAACGGCAGCAGGAAAATCAGAAAATTTTAATTTTATTTTAAAAAATGAAGATTTCTTTTTATCTCTATTAAAGTGCCATTATTACTTTCTAATAAAAACTATCTTTACTTTACAGTGTTAACATATTTTTCGGGGGGGGGGGGCGGCAAATTTTGCTTCTGCCCCGGCGGCACATACCCGCGCTACGCCGCTGATGACCTTAAGAAGCAATATTTATTAGCATTTTAAACGTAAACAAGTAAGAAAATAGAATTAATCAACGTTGAAAATTGTAATAAATCCAGTTTAAAAAATAGGCCTTTTATTTTAATTTGAAATTAAAATGTAATGCACTTTTCCAAACCAACATTGAAATCAAGAAGAATGATACTGTAAAGATTATAGACTAAGTGTATTTCTATGAAGTCATTCTAGTTTCTTTTGAAGAAATATTTATAACGCAATTTCCCATGGGAAAAGTTGGGTTGATATATTTGAAATGTCTGTAGAGCTTGATCCTGAACCATACAAAATAGAGGGTTCGGTTCTTTTGCAAATATATAAAGTAGGTCTCAATGATGTGCAAGGAAAAAAAATACCAAAAGGTTTACTGGATTTCCTGTAATTTAAATTAATTTTTAAAAATATCAATATTTGTCAATTGTCGCCAACCATAACATTTAATGTGTTGTAATAAACACCAAACGATAGCTAATAATATTTAAAACAATGGTGGCGATGGAATTTTTGCAAAAACTTTCGACTCCCGTAATTTTAGTAGCAATTTTTGAAAGCAATTGTTTTGTTGAGTTTTAAAATTATTGATTTGAAATTACTTTAATTTATTATGGAATGATAAGTTAATGGGGTTTCCCGCTTTTTAAATGCTAATGTTAGACTGTGTACGTTCCACATTTATGTTGACACATTTTCGCTGTGATGTAGCGTGAGGGTATATGACGTCATCTTTTGTTTAGTTTTAGAATCAATGATTTGAAATGACGTTTATTGTAATCTAGAATGTTTTCAATTTATTATTTAAAAATCGGAAATTATTTTTTAAATAGCGTTTAAATACTCATTCGCGTTTTTGAAACTAGCTGTAAATAGATCTACTTCTTTCTTTTTTATATTTTGAAATCTTACCTTAAAGTGTATCAATAAATTTTATTTAAATTGAATTAACCCAACACTATAATGAGCAATATTTGTTTTTTTAATTTTACAATTTTTTAAATAAGCTTCTTGGTTAGTTCACAATATTCACATTGTTTTTGCTATTAGTAACACTGTTACATATAATGCTAAGCTTTTTTTATGTTGTTGTTGAAAGGAATGTAAAAGATTGCCCTGTGAGAATAGATTAAGTCCACCATATATTAATGGGGTCTCATAATTTAAATAATCCTCTTATTAGTTGGCAACCTGAGGGTTAAACATGTGTCAGAATATCTTATTCCACCTTAATTTTATTTGTTTGACATTTCTTAGTCACACATTAATTTATGAAGGAAAAGTTGAATTTTATAATGTCCAGAATATAAAATACAACCGCCTACATCAAAATATAATGTGTTTATATAAACATTTAATTACACAACCTGGCTAGTCGTCCCATGGATAGGAACTTTAAAGGGCACAACGAAAAATTCAGTTCTTAGAAAAGTTATCCACCTACTAAGCATATATCATACATCGCCGCCCAAGCAGTCTAGTAAGGCCACCGCCACACATGGAGATGATACAATAGTGGGCAAAGGTAACTCCGAAGAAGATTTCATTGGAGGAGAGTAGGCTGCTTGCTACACGTCATTCAAATAGGGCTTGCTATTCACTGAAAGATGACGTCCATATGCTCAACGTTTTGTTTGCTGAGGATGTCATGAACAAACGAGATGTGTCATCAAAGTGATATTTCGAAACCAACTGTGAAAGCGAAAACAGAAGTTTCCGGATTGTTGTGAAGCAAACGCGGAAAAAGCTAGGTTTTTTCTGTTTAAAATACTGTAAAAGAGGATGAAGAAGATAATACACAAATCGATAAAGACGTTTTAAATATTTTAAAGTGCCTCAATTATCTTGACACTGAGTACAACAAAACTATTGAAACATTTAAGAAACTGTTCTTTTTGAGTTGACAACGAAAAAAATAATGATGGAAACATATGACAATATTTTTATAAAGATTTTTAAAAAGATTTAATGGGGAATGAGGAGTTAAAATGTAGTTGTTGTTTTTTTTTAATATAAAAAGATTTTTGGATAATTGGCCCCGAAGTATTGACCTTACAAGTTTAGTACGACATAGAACTTTAATATGGACCATTAAATTTCTTATGTAGTTAGTTTTGTCAAGATCAACATGCTACTTTTTAAAATACTTTTTATTTAACTCGTTTGCGTTTATTGAAAATAAGATTTTGGGCTTCAGCCCTTAATAATTTGTATTTTTTTTTTAAATATGACAGAAACTTTAAAGGGAAAATACTGAAAAACTTCGTTAAGTTTCTAGGGAATCCGTTAAATACAATAATATGTATACAGCTTACACAACAAAAATAACTTGTAGATTAAAAACACCTACTAATTTCAATCTTAATCATGATGGATACATTTTCAACAATGGTAAAATGAAGTAGAATGGAATGGGTAATATATGTTTGGGTTTTAAAAAAAAGATTGTGGGCCCCGGATGAGCACGGAAATGCATTGCCTGCTTATTGGCCTACAGAATTGTAATACATGTATCGCTCATCAAATTTTGTTTTTTTATTGTGTTTTTAGCGCATTTTCGAGATGTCGAAATCGCTATTGCACCCGTTTTGTCCGTCCGTCCGTCCGTCCGTCTGTCATCACCCTTGATCACAGCATCCATAAGTCCTAGACCATTGATGTATATATGTTTTTTGTATGTCCTGACCTGCCATTTGTGCATCAACACTCAGTTACTCGATCCGTTTAAAAACCCCGTTAAAACTACCAAAAAATATTTCGAATCGAGAGGTAACACTAGCGCAGGGAACGGCCGCCATTGCCGGAAGTCGAATGCACAATTCTTCAAGCATTGAAGAGTGGTGCGAAAGGGTGCAAAATAATTAGTTGTTTTTTTTTAGTTGACGTCATTAGAATATGTGTAAAAGTTTAGAGAGTTTTACGTCATCTTTTGTGGTGACTTGTAGTTGGATTAAAGAGAAAATAATTTTTTTTTTAAATGTAAAGAAATGACTTTTAAATAAAAAAATGTCAGGTATATTCATTACACAAGAAAATTCATAAAAATATGTCTAAAATCTAAACACAATTACTGATAACTACATAATTCTGATATCTAACATAAGTACTGATACATAATACGAAAATGCGCTAACACGTCCTGAATTCCAATAGGTACCAGGCTTAACATGATTTTTTTTTATTGTACCAATTTTTGTCAAGATGCATCCATTTAAACAATAGCCAAAGCTTAAACTAAAATTTATAAAGTTCATTTTGTAAAAAAACAAAAAACAAATACATTTTATCTCAGGGCCCCCAGTGAGTGATAATGTGTTGTTTTTTTTTTGTTTTTTTTTAATTTCGCCTTTCACCATAATGGGAGAGTACTCAACAACTTCCCACATTTTCATGCTTCTATCGACAAGGGAGAATCAGCGATGATAACCCGAGTCAGTCAGTCAGGGCTTTGCTTTCTATAAGTATAGATACTAAAATGACTAAATCCCTCCTTATGCCTCATTGCATTATACCCAGCCATTTATGCCTTAATTTATTTCGAAGCTTCTTCGCTTAGAAACACTTAGACCCGAGGAGGGTAAATCAGATTTGGAACTTCAGATTAAATTAAAACAAATAGAAATAGAAGCCCAGCTAGCTTTAAAAGATAAAGAAATGAAATTACAAATAGAGTTAAGGAAATTAGAGTTAGCTGCTAATGTAAGATCAGATTCTTCCCCTGCCAGTCATACTGCTGAAGCAACAAAATTTTTGAAAATAATTCCACGCTTTAATGAAGCCACAATTGACAATTATTTTCCACAATTTGAACTTTCCGTGAAAAATTTTAATGTACCTGAAACTTTGTGGCCCACTTTGCTGCAAACAGTTTTGACTGGTAGAGCTGCAGAGGTATTTTGTTCTTTGACCATTGAACAACAGAAAGATTATAATGTTGTTAAAGCCTTAATTCTTAAGGCATATGAACTTGTTCCGGAAGCCTACCGAAAGCAGTTCAGGGATTGTCGCAAATCGGATGGCCAAACCCATGTAGAATTCCTGCGGGAAAAGGAGCGACGCTTTGAAAAATGGCTCACTTCCAAGGAAATCGGCACCGACTTTGCCAAATTCAAGAACCTAGTGCTGATGGAAGAGTTCAAGAGTTGTGTGCGGCTGGACGTCCGTACGCATATAGCTGATCGTGGCGAGGAAGATGTGCACAAGGCTGCAGTGTTGGCAGACGATTATATAATATCACATCAATTTGCCAAGTATACGACGGATGTCAAGCCAAAACAAGTCAAACAGCCGGAGTCCACTGCTAGCAACTCCATCAAGAACAGCAGTACAAATGACAGAAAACCTACTACAAGTAAAGCTACTTGTTCCTATTGCAAACGAGAAGGCCATAAAGTTGACGATTGCTGGAAATTGAGGAAGAGAAACGAAAGAGCTCCTTCAAAAGTCAGCGCTTGCACAGTACAGTGGTCGTCGAGGTTTACTCCCTCATCATCAAGTCATATCAAGAATACCTCGACACCACCTGTTTCAAATGTATTGACTGTACAAGACTCTCCGAAAATGTCTCCACGATGTTCCCATGACTCCATCAAGAGTTCCCATAATACATCACCCCGATGTTCCCATGACTCCATCAAGAGTTCCCATAATACATCACCCCGATGTTCCCATGACTCCATCAAGAGTTCCCATAATACATCACCCCGATGTTCCCATGACTCCATCAAGAGTTCTCATAATACATCACCCCGATGTTCCCATGACTCCATCAAGAGTTCCCATAATACATCACCCCGATGTTCCCATGACTCCATCAAGAGTTCCCATAATACATCACCCCGATGTTCCCATGACTC
>MUZC01004785.1:492988-525189 GCA_002072015.1 Radix auricularia
TACTGTTTTTATTTTTAAAGAGATAATATTAAACTACAACTATTTATTTTTAATTAAAAAAGAATTAAAAATAATTTTTTAAAAACCAAAACATTTCACGCCTTTAAGAGAAAGGGGTCGAATCGTCCGGGGTCGAAACACCCTAGGGTCGAAACGTCCTGGGGTCGAACTGTCCGGGGTCGAATCGACCGGGTCGAATCGTCCGGGGTCGAACCGTCCGGGGTCGAACCGACCGGGGTCGAAACGACCTGGCGTCGAAACGTCCTGGCGTCGAACTGGCAGGGTCGAACCGTCCGGGGTCGAATCGTCCGGGGTCGAAGTGTCCGTAATTCTGCCAATATATGTTCTTTATACTGTCAGATTTTTACCATGTATTTGTAAATTCTCCAACATGTCAATCAGATGGTTATGTTGTACTTTATCAAAGGCTTCACTGTAGTCTATAAAACACAAGTACAAGTCTACTTTGACCCTCTATGGCTCTTGCTGCTATCATTTTGATCATATATAAAGCATAAGTGGTTCCTTGCCCTCCACAAAACCACACTGTTCTTCTGCTATTTCCGCTCATAAGGCTAATTGTTCTTAGCTTTTCACATTCCACCGCACTTGACCTTCTGGGTAGTGCTATAAAAATTGATCTTCTAGGCTCCTCTGGAATGAATACTGTGTTGTATATATCATTCAGATGTTTTACTACAGTATCCAGGCTTGTCCATGGGACATATTTTTCTGTCCCATCCCATGGCAATTTATGCCTGTCCCAGTCCATCCCATCCCATGGGACGTTTCCCGTGGGAATCCCATGGGAAAAACATTCCTATGGACAAGCCTGACAGTTTCTATTCCAGTCTCATCTAATGCCTCTAGTTCTTCTTTTGTTATTCTATCTGGCCCTGGAGATTTGTTTTTTTTTTTTTTTTACATAAGGCCTCCTTGACTTCTGCGCTAATTATTGGTGGTCCATCATTTCAACATACAGCTTTTTAAAATTTAGAATGATTTTTTATGTGCTATAAAACATTGATTGAATCTCGATACCAATCTTTAACTGTCAAACTTTTGTTAATGGAAAATATTCAGTTACTTGATGTCACTAATCTACATTTCATTTACTTGTATCAGGTGCCAAAACTTTACTCAAACAGTGAATCCTAGATGTGAGGCCGTCTATGATGACAACGCAAAGTTCCCAAGATGTTGTTTTCCCTAGATCAAATGCAAGGTCGTTTGAGACACTAATGTAAAAACTAGTATCGGACAATTGATGAAACAGTCTTAAGCAGTCATGTTAAACACTTATCTGATAATAAAACAAATAAAGAAAACTCCCAGAAATTGTTTTATTAATCTGTAGCATTTTTTTCACTTACATAAAGCCAGAGATACAGGCATCAGGTTTATTCTGAAAAAAAACTTTTTTAAAAAAATGTTCACTCAAATGAAACAGCTAATATATCAGTATACAAATATTATCCACATTTGCATAAACAAATCAGCTTAACTAACTTTCTTTTAAAAAATAAAACATTAAATTAAAGCAATTGAAACAAATATACAAACCAACAAAAAAAATCTCGCTTTTAACATATTAAACTGTCTTACTTTCTGTAATTAAAACGCAGTCACATATATTCAATAAAATCTGCTAAGAATAAGTGCACAAAATTTATTTTAAAATTTTCCAGAACATCCAAGGTAAAGTAGAAAATACTATGACTTTAATAATAATTTACATTTAGAAGCCATGGCTACGACCTTTGACTATGGTTTAATTAATTATAATTATTAATTGCAATACTTTTTTTAACCTAATTTGATGCGGGAAAGCAGTGTCAATAGTGCGCTCGCCTCACAAGCTGAGGGGCGTGGAATCGAAGTAACTCAAAGCTAAAATAATGATGATGACAGGCGAACGCTAAGAAAGTCCTGCGCTGACCTGAAAGTGAGTTTGGGCACCATCAAGTTCTACTAAGCCAGGGGTGGACAGAGAACTTAATGCGACCAAGGGAAAAAAAAAGCGGCCTTACCTTTAGAACTATTATATTCCTTGTGCATTTTTCCATCCAAACCTGAGGGCCGAGGCCTCCATAGTCATGGGCCACTTTAAAAATTACAGTATACAATAACAAAAGATAATACGATACATCGCATACATAATTTATAATTATATATAACATATTAAAAATGCGTAGATTTAAATTTAAGTTTTAAATCCATTTATTCGGACTCACTGTGATGGTTTTATAGTACATGCAACTTATTTAAGCTGGGTGCCATTTCGGCTTACATGATGTATAATTGTGCCATTATTCAGTTAACTTACAACGGTTTCTGTTGACATACGCATAAAAGCTTCAAGGTGTGTAGAAAAAATGAGATTCATAATGTATTTCAATTTAGAGAAAGATTCTCTGAAACTATTTGGGTAGACTACAGAGTTAATAAGAGTTTATATGCTTTAAAGATTTGCTTGTACGTTTGCCCATAGAAACTGTATTTATGTAGTACAGAGAAGCAGCAAACAGGACAATTTTGAAAGATTTGCATTTTGGAATTTCCTCACCCTTATCCACAACTTGGCTGTCCCAGAGTTCATGTGGCGAATATTCACAGATGCTGCCATCTACTGAATCATAGAACATTTGGAGAGGATATTCGTTAAAACGTAATTTAAAATTTTTTAGATTTCTCTTAGGGATCGGCCAAAACATCAATTCTTTTATGCAATTCTCTAAAGAACACCGCATATGCTTGAACAGGTCGAGTTTTGAATGGTATCACTTAGAACAAGTTTCAATACATATGGGTAGCCCCAGACATGAGTTTGATGAGGTGTGACGTCCTTGTATATTGGCTGCCCCCACATCCGGACATTATCACAAGCAAAAGAAAAAAGTCGGTATTTTAATACAGTCGCTGTTATGATGCAGTCGCTATTTTGACGGTCGCTGTTTTGATAAAGTCGCTATTTTGAAGTCATTATTTTGAAGTCGCTATTATGACGGTTGCTGTTTTCACAGTCGCTATTTTGAACCCGTTCCGGCTGCCCCATGTGTAGCATTACCGATAGAATATTTTTAATTGCCAGAGTGGCTTTTTAAAAACCGAATTCTCAAAATTTGTCGACAAATTTGTGTTGGGTTTTTTGCCTTTTTTTGGGCTATTTTTTAGCCGACATTTTGGCTTTTTAACCACAATTTAATCTGGCAACCCCGTGTACGGAGCTATTTATTTGCGTAAAAGTGAGGTTGCTGATGGTTTGGACATTATGAACCGTCATTTTGGTAGTGGCCTAAAATATCGCAACATATTAGTTATTAATTATAATTATATCACCGGTCCTTGCGGTCCATCGCGAATCTTTCCGGTGTCCCGGTGGCCCAGCCCACCTCTGTACTATGCCCTAGGTAAGCTCTACTGGAAACATTAGGACTCCTTACGACCATCGGTAATGGGACTTAAAAAACAACCACCATTATTGTTTAAAGCAATTGCAACTAATTTTTATAAGGGGAAAGAAAAAAGAACCCGCAGCCCCAAATGTAATGGATTTAGGAGTTTTACTCTTCATTATATGTTGGAGATGAAGTGTAGTGTATCACGTTTGGTCTAGATCCATCCAATCAGTCGCCAGCCACAGTATAAATAATATTTATATATGATGATAGGGTTTGTCTTGAGCGGATCTCATAACATTAGAGCTTATTAAGAATGGAGGAAGAAAACTACACACTCAGATTCATAAGCTCATACCTAGAATTTGACAAGAAGTTAAAATAGCAACAGAATGGTAAACGGCATTTACTTTCCCAATACACAAGAAAGGCTCAAACCCTTAGTATACCTATTACAGAGGAATTTCCCTATTAAAAGTTTTTTTGCAAAATATTGGCTAAACTTTTTGCCAAAAGACTACATCCATACGTTAACGAAATGCTAGGTGACTACCAATGTGGATTCAGACAATTACGTTTCTTTGTGAATATTTTAGGGCTGCAGAAATTAACGATTAATTTCTCGATTAATTAGTAAAATATTTTATCTATTAAAATTATTTTAATCGATAAAATAGCAGTTAAGGTAAGGCCCAATTATTTTGGACAATTTTTTCGATTTATTAATAAATGATGAATTATTATTAATTAATAATAGTTTGCTTTTTTACGTACAAACTTCTCCTTTAACAAAAATTTGTAAGTGTAAACTTTAAACTAAGCTCTTTTTATAAAGAAAAAAAAGAAAAAAAGAAACATTGTTTTTACAAAACGTAAATTCTATGACATTAGATTGAACTACTTATATTTAAATTTAAAAATGTTAAATTGCCTGTTTTTGTTACTTCCCTTGAAATTTTCAGTTTAATGACGTCATACATCTTATTTTAAGCTTAATATTAAATATTGATTAATTGTTCGGTAATTTTTCCAAAGTTAACGTTTAAATTAATCGATAACAGCCCTATACAATATTTCAATTACATCAAAAGTCGTCTAATTGTTTCAATACTTGTGTTAAGCCATATGAATGTTTGACGTCTCTTTCTTTACCTCTTCTTTTTAACTAGTTTAGAATGCGTTTGCTATGTGCCCATCTTTCAATGAGTCGTCTGTCCATCGATAAACAAGCCCCTGATTAACCTCGTCTTCTGTCCGACGATATAGCCTGCCTCTAATTAGTCTCGTTTTCAGTCCGTGGATATAGTCTGCCCCTGATTAGTCTCGTCTTCAAGCTAGACTGACCATCTGCTGGTAATTTGCCGGGACAGTCCCTAAATTTCACCTCTGTCCCGGAATCCTGTCAGGGACGCAATTTGTCCCGGAATTTAGAAAATAAAAAGGTTTTGTATGAAAATTAAGTATTTTTTATGAATAAAGTCAAAAGTGACATTTGTTCGACGAATTTAATCTTATCAAAGATTTATAACTGACAATTTGCAGAAATGGTTACAAGAAAAGCTTTCACCTGATAAGATTTGGGCAAATTTATTTATTCACTTTCGCACATACACAGGACAACTGGTAAATTTGGAAAAACTAGTGCAATTTGCTTTTGCATTAGCAGGAACCTCCACTGAAGTTGAGCGCTTGTTTTCTTACATGAATCAGATTTGGACTGACCAAAGAGGCCAGCTGGAGGTCTCCACAGTTGATGCCCTCTTATCAATTCAATACCATTCAAACATGAATTGCAGCATTTTCTTGATGCCATCAAGAAGAATGACAAATTTCTTGAAAAAATCCACTCAAGCGAAAAATATAATTAAAAATTTACAGTAATATTCGAAAGGGTTACCTATTAAAAATATATTGAATTTAAAGAGTTTTTAAAAAGAATNTAATGAATGGCTATTTTATGATTGCTTTATGATTTAAGTGAGCTATTTAAAGAAATTTTTTAGGTTTTTTACTTATTTTTAATTTGTCCCGGAATTGAACAAAAATGTCCCGGAATTTTTCGAAAAACCTCTGGACAGTCTACTTCAAGCTAAACTGATAATTACGCCCCCCCCCCCCTTTTTTTCCCGGTCTGTACATACCAATTCTTAAACTCAAATCCGCCATCCATTTAATCGCCAAACATATTTCCGTTAAAGCACTTCTGACTTATTTGTTTATGTAATCTATGTTCAATTCATTACAAGGTTACCAAGATAAATCTTAATATCAACGTACTTTTCAAGCAACCAAGTATCATTGTTCTTATGTGAATATTCTATTAAATTAATAACTCCTTTTTAAAAAAAATCGATACTCAAAACTAGCTTGACATTCTGTTAATCACTGCTGAATGTTTGAAATAAATATGTGACAGCGCTTTTTAAAATAGTCGCGGGTTCTTCCGTGAACTTCTTCTTTAGAGCCTGTACTTCTTCATTTGGTTGTTTGAGTCTAGATATCCTATCCTTTAGGATCGTTATCTGCTCTTCAACTTGACTCTGCAGTGATTTAAGTATACCAGTGTTCCGATCTTTTTTCTCTAAAATTTGGTTGTGACTTAACAGCGTATCGAGCAAATTTTGTAATTGGTTATCACTATGAGTAACTTTTAAAATTTGATTCGTTTCTCTTATTATAGTGTCAGTTTCTCTTTTTAAACTTTTGATTTCTTCTTGCACCATAAATAGTTCACGACCACGCTTGACTTTCTCGTAATCAGATAAAGAATAACATCCCAATTTTTTGGCTCGTATTTGTTCCACACACGTCATTAGTTTTTTTACTTGTTTACGTTGTTTTTCTTTATCATGAGTCTTATTGTCAAAAACGACGTACCTGTAGCATGTTTCTTCAAATAAATTCCTTATGTCACCTGTTTGTTTCCGGCACCAATCTTCAAACTCGATCTCATCTCCAGCATCCTTAGCATCCTTGTAAAAGCTGTCTCTATGTGAGAACACTACAATCCCCCTATCTTTGAACACATCGTCTCCAAACACAGACTTGACCATTTGCACGGCATCCTTCTCTTGTTTTGTAAACCTTACGCCGTATTTTAAGACCAAGATCAAGGCATCAAACCCTTCACCCCAGACCGCTTCAGCTGCTTTTATAACAGACTGGACATCACATGACCTGTCACTACCCATGTCACCGATTCCTGTACAATCCACAGCCTTGAACTCTGCATTCTTGGAAACTACGTTCCTTAAATTCTCCCCGAAAGGATGGACGAAGTCTTCGCTAAAATTATCACCAAATATAGAATTTCTCACAGAACTCTTTCCATTCCCAGTTCTGCCAACGAGTAAAATTGTAGGAATAGGTTCACCTGTTTGTAATAAAGAAAATGTTAATAGTAAGGCTTCGGAAATTAACGATTAATTTATCAATTATTAAGTACAAACTTTTAAATATTTTAACGGTTAAATTATTTTTAACGGTTAAACAACCCATCACTTACAAATTATTAGAGTCACAAAGTAAAAAACAAATAATAATAATAAAAAAATAGCGACCGAAAAATAATAAATTTATGACGGAAATGTTAAGTAATGTTGATAAAAATTGCTTACCATGGTTCTAATACTTCGCTTACTTATCAAACCCTTTGAAAAGCGTATTAAGCTAATGGTAGTAATAGAGTCTGATTCAGAGACATAAAATTACGACAGCTCTTCTGATGAATTACTGCGTTACAAAATAGAGATGAAAGATCTTGAATTTCTTAATGGTGGAAACTTAATGAACACCATATCCCATAATGACATTCCTTGCCAAGACCGCTTTGTGCATAACAGTAACCTTAAAAAGACAAGTGTGTTGACATTATCTGGTTCAAGTGATGAGAGAGTCTAAGTTACAATATTACAATCCGTACTGAATAATCATTTACATGGAACTGAGGTAACTGGAATGCACAAAATGGTCATTGCAAGGAATGACAATATTCGGTATCTGTTTTCTTTAAATGAATAAAAAATTTAACGATTAATCGAGAAATTAATTGTTATTTTCCGCAGACCTAAAAAAGTATAAAATAATCTGGGACCGGGTTATGGGGGATGCCAAAATATAGCATGTTTTGATGTATTTAATAAATTAAAAACGAAAGTTCTCACAAGAAAATTAAAATTCTCTACGAAATAATATACATGCTAAAACTGCAGGATTACCCAGCTCTTGCTGAACATATATAATATGTACTAGTACTTACTATGAGGTTCAGCCATCACTTTACTCATTATTTCATGTAATCAACTGGATTTGTATCAATACGGCAGTAACGCTGAACGACACGACGTCAAGTTGTTTCAAAACTAACGTTAACTTCAGAGGAACTGGAAACACGCACTAGATCTGCCACATTGAGAATAGCAACACACTCGTCGTAGAACAAGCTACAGGCAAGAGGGGGTGTGGTCAACATTAATAATCAATTGTTTTCCCAGAAAAGACAATAACAGAATGGATTTTCCCGGAGAAGGAAAACAATTATTATTCCGTATTGCTTTTAGTACTGGCTTAACAGTTTGGCTTTTTTAAAAAATGCATTTAAAAAAGAATGTGTAAATGCCTTTTTTGGGACATACACATATCTCGTTTTTCATATATTATTTTAACAATAAGGTAGTTTAGATGTATACTTAAATTGGGTATTAATGGAGTGTAGGTAGTTGAGATAAAAATCTGGAATAGTTAGTAGATATTTATATAAATAGTCGGTAGTTCAGATGTATATTAGGAATAGGTAGCTTAGGTATAATATTTAGAGTGAATAATTGATAAATGTGAGGGTGTGTGTGGTTTCATATATATTAGTTGAATAGGTATATCAAATATTTATGTAGTGTTTATAATTCATATCTAGGTTAAGTGGGTTATTCCAATATATAAAAACGTATATGTATATGTGTGTGTGTCTATATATGTGTGTGTATGTGTGCGTTTGTATATGATTATTTTCATATGTCAGACGCTTTTGAGTTATTAAAGCAACGTTTGCATATTGAACATTCGAGTCACATGTATATCTGAATGAATCAATCTGTCTATTAACATCTTAATCACTATTTCTTCATATGACTAGAGATTTCAATAGACAATGTATTTCCTGGGAAAAAATATCTGCCTAAAACTAGTTGCACAGCACAGGAGAGCAGATGTGATATCTATCGATCCAGTATGAGGTAAACAGTTTAGTTCATACGCAGTCTGTGTGGTGATGTTGGTGTTTCGGCAACACACAAAAATATTTATATTATTCATAAAATGCTCAGATTATTTGTTGTTTATGAGACAAAATTGTATTATATTTTGAAATATAAAGTTTAGGGCTGCGGAAATTAACGATTATTTTCTCGATTAATTGTTAAAGTTTTAACAAGTTAAAACTATTTTAATTAACAAAATTTCTTTAAAAAATTAAGAAAATATTCCTTTTAAAAAAATATTAATAAATAATTAATAATTATTTATCAATTATTTGTTTACCTGAAAACTTTTCTGGCACTTCATAATAAGTTATTTAGACGCACAGACATTAACAAACAACGCGAAAAATGACCTGCAAAATAACACATTAAATAAATATTTTCAGTTACCTGTTTTTATTATTTCGCTTGAGGTTTTCAGGTGAATCTATGTAGGTGTTAAAATTAATCATTAATTAATCAATTAATATATAAATTTTTAAATATTAATCGAACATAAAAATTTTAATCGCTACCAGCCCAAGTTAAAACTTTTTTATTTTCATTTTCTTACATTTTATTGAATGTTATCTGACTTGTAGACTCATGCCAATTATTTGTAGAGGTAGAGCATTCTAATTCGTACTGCAGAATCTTTAAACGGTTGTTTACTGCTTGGAGGTGTGGCGCCCCAACACCTTTAATAGCCACCCAAAGTTAGTTGGGGATCACATATAAAAATCTAGAGATAACTCTTTTTTTTATCTTTCTGTTGTTCATAAAGAACTATCTTACTATCCAACTGAGATTACCATAGAACGTAGGCGATGTAAAAATAGAAAGAAACTCATTTATCTTCGTTCATCTAGGGCAGGGGTCTCAAACATGCGGCCCGCGGGCCAATTGCGGCCCACTGGATGATATTTTGCGCCCCCCCCCCAAGGGATATCCAAATTCAGCGCATGTGCGGCCCGACGTGGAGATACCGAAGAAAATTTTTGAAAATTAAAATAAGTTATTTTAAAACTGTGTTGGAAGTTTTTTCTTTTGCCTTCCACTCCCCATTTTTCTAGACAATAAAGTCTCCATTCAAATGGAGTCGCCTCTAACGGTAGACCCTTACAGTTACAGTCATCGAGCGTCTCAGGTTTTTGGGTTTGCAGAACCAATCCACTTTTTAAGTAACTATTTTATATTATCTTTAACTCTTACATAGAAGAGCTTTAAAAAAGAGGGAAGTATTATGAAAAGGAAATATAAAATCCTTCCAATTATTAGTGGACGTATAAACAAAACAAAAAAAGTTATCTATCATAATAATTCTCTGTAGGAATAAAACTTTTTTTTAATGTTTTTATTTTTTTTATTTTGAGGAAATAGAGTCTGCATATAAAGATGTGCTCTACTTTACTGAGATGCGTTGGCTCAGCAGGCGAACCTGCTTGAAGAGGTTTATTGAGTTGAGAACAGAAGTGACAGCTTTCATGGAAAACGATGGGATAGCTGTTCCTGAGCTAAGTGATCCCAAATGGCTCATGGACTTAGCTTTTCTTGTTGACATGACACTGAATGCACTGAACAACAAGTTACAAATACAGGAGCAGCTCATCAGTGCAGCCTATGAAAATTTGAGAGCATTTTCCACAAAAGTTTTTTATGGAAAGCCCAGCTCTCTCAGGAAAACAATTGCCATTTCACAGCATGCAAGGCACTTGTGGATGTGGACATGTCATTCGATGGTAAGGAATATATTGACGCCATTGAAAAGCTACAGGAAGAATTTGATCACCGATTTGCAGACTTTAAGAACGACAAAGCCACTCTTAAAATGTTTGCTGACCCCTTCTCTTTCGATGTCGAAGCTGCCCCTCCTGTGTTGCAGATGGAACTCATAGACTTGCGGCGCAACTCTCATCTGAAAGCTAAGTTTAGGGAGGTGAATGGAAAAGCAGACAAGCTTGGACAATTTTTGAGAGAATTGTCCCCAACCTTCCCTGAACTTTCCAGAATGTTCAGCCGGATTATGTGCCTTTTTGGGAGCACATTCATGTGTGAAAAGCTGTTTTCCCTACCATAAACTTCAATAAGTCTAAGTACAGGTCGAAACTAACAGATGATAATCTTCAAGCTATACTAAGAGTCTCCACTGCTTCCTCCCTCAAGCCAAATGTGCTTCAGCTATGTAAGGGGAAACGCAGCCAGGTCTCCTCCAGCAAGGAGCAGTAGGCTCAGCATAGACAGCAAGGGTGCTGCTAGTTAAGCCAATGTTTGAAATTTAAATAAATAATAAGGAATAAATAAATAATAATAAATTAAGATGGGGGAGACTTAACTGCTGTATTTTTATATTAATATTTTTTGTATTAACTTGATGCGACCTAGCATCAACCAGAATCTGACTCATGTGCCCCCCCCCCCCCGGCTAATTGAGTTTGAGACCCCTGATCTAGGGCAAACAAATATTAGCGCCAAGAAGAGACTTTCAGTGTCTTTAGTGGTACATTATATGCAGAACATGGATTATATTACAGTTTGCAAGAAAAAATATATTTGTACATTTAAATTGGCCAAATAAATAGTTTATTTACATTTATATGACAATTTGGGAAACGATGTTCGAACGTCACGCGCCCTCAGCTCCCGTACCTAGAGTCATTGGTTCAATACTCTTAAAGCCGTGGCCTGTGAATGCCGTGTCACTTGCCAACGGACCGACATTGTGTGTTCTTATCTTCACAAAAAAAAAGGAGCGTCTGTAATGAAGGAAAACATTAATTTCCTTTAATTTTATTTAGATTGATACCCAGAGAACAAAACTCCATACACTGTTCTTCTACGTCTAGGATGAACGTGGGGTTGATCCGGCCCTGGCTGCACACATTTTGAGGGCGGCATGTGCTAACCGCACAATCCCATGCTCTCTGGTGGTCAATAAAACTTGTGAACGCTACTTCACTTGCTCCCATGGACTTTCATGGTCTGTAAGGGATATATATATATATATATATATATCAGCTGCTTTTATAACAGACTGGACATCACATGACCTNTATATATATGTTGGCATTTGAAAAGTACAGCCATTTCCGACAAGCGCAATTTTTCTTTTGAAAAGGAAAAACCCGCCTGGAACAAAAATATTCGTACATATCAGAAAAAATGTACGGATTCGTTTATTTGTTTGACTGCATACTTGTTGTTATAACTAACAGACAATCGTTCCTTAATTAAAAATCACTAAAAAGTGGAATTGATTTGTTTCGAAAAAGTTGTATACTTCAAAGACAACGTTTTTAAATGAAAACAACACACAGACACTCAAAACAAAACACATCACCGCTGGGCTGAATATACTCTTTAATTTCGCCACTACAGTAATTGCATGGATTTTCGACATGCGTAGAATGATTTGTGAACAAGTACCTGCATGGCATGGTGGTTCAAATATTTTGTTTATCTTGTATGTAGTAATTTATCTCGCTGCTTCAGTCTCAGAAAAATATTCTAGGATAAGTTATAACAAATTTCATTAACTTTGTATATAGTGCAATTAAGTAGAACAAATAATTTGTGTTTTTCGTTAAAATACGGTTGCTCATTAAAAAATGTTTCCCCTACCCAAATATAGTAATGATTAAATAATGTGAATTCGTCTATTTTATTGAAAATTATTGAGCTTTATGTCAAGGATATAAAAATATTCAAATTTTTATGTTAAAAAGGGTCCGTTCATAAATGACGTCATGCGATTTTTTTATTTCACCCTCCCCCTTCTTTTGTCACACTTCGTCATAAAAACTTAGACCCCCTCAAATATGACGTAAAAAAAGCTTTGAATACCCAACCCCCAAACTAAAATGCCGTATTTTCAGATTGAAAATAAGCATGTTGTAAAATACTTACTAGTCATCTAGATACGTATTTACTGTAAGTCTGCACTAAAGTAACGCATGTCAATATGTCAAAATATCAGCAACAATGACTTTACGTTCTGTCAGGTCATACGGCCCAGCAGCTTAATTGCTGTTGTCCTCAAGGCGGTGGAAGTAATAAAATTTTCCCCTAAGATTCGTTGGTCCGTGTGCAAAAATTTTTTTTTTTTAATATTTAAAAAGCAACAAACCAAAAACAACACGTGTGCAAATTTGCACATCACCCATCTTTTACGCACTATTTTACAAAATTGCCTGCTCGGTTATTCAAAACCGCTGTACTGGGTCTTTCAGATATCTTCGCGACCGCGCAATCGTGCAGCATAATGGAAACATTTGTATTAACTATTTAATTTATAAACTTTAAACACTGTCAACATATACAACTTATTAAAAATCATTTTTTTCTCGAAGGCCTGGACTTGTTAATGAACACAGAAACACAAGCAAATGGAAAGGGCGAACTTTTGTAATTTTTTTCAAGGGCTGTAACGTGGGTGGATGGTGACAGTTTGCACACGGCCAACAAATTGACCTTTTCCCTGTTGCCAGCTGACTGTGTAGCACATCTTTGGGTATGCGACCAGTTAAATTCTCTTAACGTGTCCAAGTCAGCGAAGGCGTCTTTGGCTTAGTATGGCTGGAATGCTGCTCATGCTTGCTTGGCCAGGACCTCTGTGTAGGGGACTTTCAACTGGGCAACTATAATTTAGGCTAGATGTATGTCACCTTACATGGAGTCAGGGAGGCAGAACTGGTAACTCCCCTGACAAACCTTACACTGTTTTAATGTGACAGTGGTAGAATGGTCTGGTTTATTTGACAGTGGTAGATAGGTCAGGTATCGGTGACAATAGTAGATGGGTCTGGTATCGGTGACAATAGTAGATGTGTCTGGTATCTGTGACTGTGGTAAACGGGTCTTGTATCTGGCAGGGGTAGACGAGTCAGGTGTGTGACTGCCTTCATTTCACCTGACATGGTATTTGAGCTTTGTGGTAGGAGCTTCACATTAAATCTCTTTGTGGTTAAATGCGATTTGAGATTCAACAAACCAAAGATTAAACTTCTGTTTGATGAAAACATCTTGAAGACATTTGATGATCGTGATAACAAGTGACGTCGCTAGGGGTGGGGTGGGCGCCCCGGGTGACACCATTATGGGGGTGACACCAATGTATAAAATTTACTGGGTTAGAATTTATGTCAGAAAAAAGACACATTTTTGCATATAGAAAGAAATTAAGAAGCACAATAAAAATACGTTAAAGGCCGAAGCTTTTTATTTAAAAAAATATCACTAACCTACAAAAATAAAATAGTCCCGACAAACAAACAAAATAAAACAAATTTTTAAAAAAAGAAAAGGAACAGCCGCACAAGAGAGATCTTTTTTTAATAAAGCAGTGTCTTCTGTTTTAAGAGATATTTTTAAAAACCTGAGCTTTGAAGTATTGACATCATGGACGAATCCCACTCCCTCTTCCCTCCACATCAGAGGCGTGGGGCGAAGAATACGATCTTTCTATATTAAAAAATCAAAAGGTGGGTATTGTTGTTGTTATTTTTAGAGGAAAATTATGAATTCAATATCTTTGAGTAAATATTTTGATTGGGGGGGGGGGGTGACAGTGTGGTGAAAGGAGGGTTTTGAAATAATAACTCAGTTTGCCCTGGAATCCTGGAGAAGGATTTTTTTTTAGACGACACAGAAGTCAGATGGCTTTCACAGCACTTTGCGTTTCACGCATTGTTGATCAAATTGTTGAGAAACATACAAGTACAGACTGAATACTGTGAAGAGCTGGTCCATTTATATAATGAATCATAGTCATAGTCAATAAATATTGCTCCGTAGTGTCATTCATGAAGTAGTTGGATAATTTGCCAAATTACGCAGGCTGTTACTAAGGGAAAAATCTAACAACCAGTTTGTAAAAGGAAGGACGAATAACCTTAGAGGCCATGAGCACCTTGGTGAAAATTTTCATTGGTCTGCAGAGTTTGCTAAAATGTTTTCAGGCTATGGGTGAAAACATAGTCCCATTCTCAAATTCGTTGAATGTCTGAGTTGGCACGTGGACTCTCGTTTTCTTGAAGTCAACTTGATGCTATGACGTAAATTTTTTTAAGCGTTAGTCGACACGTCAAATTTTAATTCGTGACAAGAAGAACTTGGTACCCTAGTTTCTAAATAAAAACCATTCTTTAAAAGCTATGAGGAAATTTTGCAGAAACTTATGGATCAATATCGCATTTTAAATTTATGATTAATACTAGCAGCAAAAAAAATAAAATGTAGGTTGATGCAGACTTTCGACAAGGTGATTCATCATTCAGATTGTCATGTCTGAAGAATAGGTCAGCAACATTGCCATCTGTCGGATGTTTGTTCCACAACTCTTGCACCGAGAGCTGATTGATCCCCACTAAGCTGTTTATCTGTTTTACAAACGTTTTTTTTCATGTGGTAAAGAAATAAAATTACCTCTCTTGATGGTGGGGGGGGGGGGGGGACAGCGCTGATCTTACAGTGTTACAAGGTGACAAAAATTAAAAATTATGTATGTTCCTTTTATTTGCCACTGAAAGACTGGAGGAGTTCTAGGGATTTGGGGCAGTGCATAAATAACGTCACGTGCCAAGGGGGAAGGGTGTCCCGCATCTGTCACGATGTGTGACAAGAGGGAGGGGTGAGTTTTAAAATGTGACGTCACGTCAAAAGCAAGCGACTTTAAATAAAGTTCCACTTAAATAATTCATTATTTATAATTTATTTAATGATGTTTTCAATGGTTCCACGCGTGTTATGATATTACAGTGCAGACTTACGCTAAACACAAATCTAAATGACAAAAATAACTTGCCACTTGATAATTTTTATTTAGAATTATTTTATGTATTTATTTGGGGAATCAAAGTTTTGTGACGTCATATTGTGACAAAAGGTCTGTGGGTCTAAGTTTTTGTGACAAAGTATGACGCGGGGGGGGGGGGGGGGAGAGTAAAAAAATCGGCAACCTCGCGTGACGTCATTTATGGACGCCCCCTCAAGTCGTGAAGGGGTGACACCAAGAGCTTTCACCCAGGGTGACACCAACCCCTAGTGACGCCCCTGATGATGACGTATGGAGACAACTTTGAGAATAAGAACTTTTATCTGGAACCTCGTGCACTTTACGAGACATGTAAACTATGGAGCAAAGGTCGATGGGGGAGAGGTTCAAACTTTTTCATAGGAATTCGTGTAGTTAACATAGAGCAGAAAGAAATCGTGGGCAGCCTTCAATCCCTAAGGACTAAATTTCCTTACACTAAATTTATTTTGGAAGAATATTACGTAAAAGGAATTTTTAGGTTAGAAAAAGCTACACTTGACAGGATGGTAATTGAAAAAAAATGTTTATTTTAGGGCTGCGGAAATTACCGATTAATTTCTCGATTAATCGGTAAATTATTTTATCGATTAAAATTATTTTAATCGATAAAATAGTGATTAAAAATAGAAAAATGTTTTTTATAAAGATATAATTAATAATAGTTTTTATTTTATTATTATTATTTTACGTACAAACTTCTCCGTTAAGGGAATTCAGAAACAGTAAACTTTAAAATAACCTGTTTTATAAGGACAATAATATTTTTTTAAAAAACAACATTGTTTTTAGCTATTTAACAATAACAAAATTTAAATTCATTGACATTATATTGAACTACTTATTTTTAAATATATCTCCTAAACAAAGTACGTGTTTTAAATTTAATTAAATTAAATACTTAGGCTATGGGCATTTTAAAAAATGCAATAAAATGGCACAAAATATGAAGGAAAACGAAATAGTGAAAAAAGAGATTACGAGGTCTTAGAAAAAAAATCATAGCTTTCGAATCACTTGGGATAAAAAGATGATCTTTATGATTTTACTAATCATCAAACAATTTCTATACAGCTGTATTACTTTATATTATATAAAATTAATTTGAATTTTCATTCAAGTGCCTCATTTTAATACGTTATTTAACTTGTTTTCAGTGCTAATTGTTTTAAAAATAACTTAATGTAAATACTAATTGACTGTTTTTATTACTTCCCTTGAAATTTTCAGTTTAATGACGTCATTCGTCTTTATTTTTAGCTTAACAAAATTATCGATTAATTAATCAGTAATTTTTCAAAAGTTAACGATTAAATTTAATTTAATCGATAACAGCCCTAGTTTATTTTTATTTTACACTGTGAATTTAAACAAAAATATTTGCTCTAATATATAAAGCTCAGTTGGTGTTTGTTTATGTGTTTGTACCAACTCTTAGTCCCAATATCAAGGAAAAACAAAATAACAGACATGAACCAAATTTGTCTGGACTGTTTCTTGAAACATGCATATGGTTTTAGTATGTTTTTTTATTGCCCCTTTTGCCTAAAAGCTGTAAATTAAAAAATCAGAAAATATAAAAACGACGAGAGAACAATTCAATCCTATCCATAGATCTATAGATCTACCTAATTTGCTATGTTTATGTCCATCCCGTTCACGACGCTAATAATTTTAAAAAACAGCGCACCAAATTACTGCACCAAAAATAACTATTTTCGAACGTCCGCATAAAAATGTTAAATTTTGAAATAAATGAGTAAAACAAAAATAAATAGAATAAATAAGAGTTCTGTACTACATTACTTTTATTCTGATTTACAATTATTCAAAAATTAATAGATTGCAGCTGAAATATTCTTATTTTGAAAATTTCCGTCATTTTTGACGGGTGATAAACTAGACCTATACAATAAAAGGAAATATTCTGTCCGGTCATCATTAGCGATTGGTCCCTCAAACTCCTACAGACCCACAGACAACCAGAAAAATTTAATCTCATTTGCATATTGAACATGCTTACGCGGACATTCAAAGCGTGTTCTTTTTTTGTGCAGTTTTTTTCCCCAAGATTTTATTTCGAACGGTACGCGTTGGGGATTTATAGTCAAAACCTATGTTTTTACTTGTTATTTTATATTATAACTATAAAGAATAGTATTTTTGACGTGATGCACTTTTACGGCCGGTCGAGGCGAGGTACGACATGTCCCCGACACGAGGCGGATTATCCGTAAACAGGCTTTGTTGCTCGTATTTCCATAATGAGCCACTGTAGACGGACGTCCCAAAAGGGTAATTTTTTATAAAGATATTTTTTAAAGATTTTATTTTGAGCGGTGCGCTTTAAAACTCTTTTATTGTCAGATTATGGTGCGACATTTTGGTCTTTTAATTTTTTCAATATAATTATCCATTTTATTAATAAGATTTATATTTGGTGGTGGTCGGACACTTCGATCCCGGACAGTTCGACCCTAGGACATTTCGACCCCTTTTTACCTACACCGTAATTAATATTTGGTTCGGCTTTGTGGCTTTCTTGTGCGTAAATGTCGTATATTATAGAGTCAAATTATCCACGCTGCGCAGCGGCAAGTATGATTCAGTTAGCGATTGAAACCCACGTAGCAACTTTCTTTGAGATGAGCCAATTGTGAACACACAAACGGTTGAAAAATTGAATGTTTCTAAAAAAAATAATAAAGAACTATGAAACTTTATTGTTGCGATTTATTATGTATGACTGAAAAAAAAAGAATAGGTTAATCCCTACAGTGAATCTCATCATATATAACACATGAATGTTACTGACTAGCAGTTATAATAACGTGTTTTTTTTTTTTTTTTTTTTTTTTTTTTTTAAATCAGTTCGAAAACTATAATTTTTCTTTCTGTGTCCTTATTTTTGTTACTTGACATGCGAATACGGCGGATCAATAGACGTTGACCCAAAGAAATAAAAATGCATTTACCAGTGACTGGCAATCTGGTGTGTACTTGTGTGTAAGTGTTGCTATGACCTGCAGCAGATGTCGGCTCGCCGGGGAACGATTTCCTTGAAAACATCCCTGGCCGACTCAGCTCCACGTAAACAGTTGCTAAAGGGCGATATTCGTGATGACTTTAATACTGATCGGAAAATAAGGTAGGGAATTTGTTCGTTTTCTTGACAATCTTTTATTTTGCGCAACTGTTTTAATCCTAATGTCTTAGCTTTATATCTCCTGCTACATGTGTCATATTATTTTGTGTATGTTTTTTTATTTATTTGTGTCAAATGGGCTGTACATATAATCTCATGGTATAGTTACTCCTAATGGCTAGTATCATTACTTTGTCTCCAACTGATATGAGCTCCATTGCCTGTGTTTTCTTTACTGCCCCGTGTTGTTCATGTCTTGTGGTTTAAAACTCAGTCACCATTGGTCATACAGTTTCAACGTTG
Organism: Radix auricularia; assembly: GCA_002072015.1. NCBI lineage: Eukaryota > Metazoa > Mollusca > Gastropoda > Lymnaeidae > Radix > Radix auricularia. The sequence continues at coordinate 511,877 of MUZC01004785.1, forward strand.
TGTATATAAGCCTATGGTTTTAACATTTTGTTAGTTTGTGCCTTGTGCTATAAATATATTGTTATTGTTAGTTTGTGTGTTATGATTTCAGTGTTGTGTTTTTGATTTCTGATTTTAATGTTCGGTAACTTTGTGCTTTCTATTTTTGTATCCTGTTTTTATGAGCATTTCTGTTGTATTCTCCTTTACTTTTTAATCCTATTCCATTATTTTGTTTTGTAATGTTTAATGACTGTTTTGTTTCCTTTTGTTTTGATCCTATTGATTGCATTCTTTGTTTTCTGACCTGTTATTTCTTACCATGCCCCCCTCCCTCATTTTAAAGTTTCTTCAGTGTCCCTATAAAGTTCTTTTTAAAAAAATTAATACATCTGGTGTTAAGTCTTAAATAAGTCAAGATTATTTTGGGTGTGAGTGTGTGTGTGTGTGAGGGGGGGGGGGGTTAGCGGCTCTATAATTGAAATCTAAAGGCCAAAAACAAATATAATTGTGTCTTAGAAATGTATATTTGAAATTTTTCGGGGTAAATTTTTAAGTTATTATTAAATATTTATAATTTATAAATTTCAACAGAAATTTTTTAATAAGATGACTATGATTTAAAGTTAGGGCTCAATTTAAGTTTTGCAATTGTCAAATTTGTGATCCTTCTTTAAATGGCATCATTGATTTTTTCGTTGCTAGAAGATCCTTATTCAGGCCACAGTTTAACATTTTTGAGGGAAAGGCACATTTATAAACGCTACTTTAGTTGCTTTATTTTTATAATTACTCCATTATTTTGAATAGCTAATGAAAAAAAAACCCTAAGGTCAACTTCTGTAATAATGTTTTTTCATTAAAGGTTTTATCAGCTCTGAATACAATGGTTGGTGGTGATCTCAAAGAGCTCAAACTTCTTCTGGTAGGAAGAACCGGAAATGGCAAAAGTTCAACCGGAAATTCGGTTTTTGGTGAAGAAGTGTTTTCTAAAAACAACATCAATGACACAGTGGCGTCACACGTGGCACACGTGGATGGAAGAAGAATACACGTGGTGGATGGTACCAGCATAGGTGACACCATTGAAGACATATCTGGAGGGATAACGGCTTTATCAGATGCTGTTAATTCAGTAACAGGGTATCTTCAGAGTATCTTTGGATTCCACGCCATCCTCTTTGTTCTGAAGTACGGCGTGCGATTCACCAAACAAGAAAAAGACGCCGTGAAGTGTGTCAAGTCAATGTTTGGTGAGGACGTCTTCAAGAAATGGGGCGTCGTTGTCATGACTTACGGAGACAACTTTCAAAAAGATGAAGCACATAATAGGACATTTGAGGATTGGTGTAAGAGCCAGTCAGGAGATTTCAAATCACTCTATGAAGAATGTGATTACAGGTGCGTGCTTTTCAACAACAAAACAAATAGCAGCGAACAGCGGGAGAAACTGACGTCACTCGTTGACAGCTTGAAAGAGGTTTACACAGTGAACGAGTTTAACGGCACTTACTGCAGGCTAACAAGAGAATTATTCTTACTTAGCCAAGAGGTCGAGGAGAAATTAAGCCGTCCGCAGGGCCTCAACAAACAGGAAGTAGAAGTCTTGATGAAAAAGATTAAAGATTATAAAATAGATGTACCCACAGATGAAACGAGAAACGAGATGATGAGGCAAATAGTCGCTCTAGAGAGACGAGTAGATGCTGAGTACAGAAATAAAAATTATGGCGAGGGGATGTCATTAATAAATAAACCAATTACCAACTGCTCCTTGGATTGGAAGATTTCTGCTGTTCTCATTTTAGTTACCATTATAGCAATATCCGGAATGATATATTTTTCAAATGTCAATGTTGAAGGATTTTGGGTATCGACCACAGTCCTCTTTATTACGGTATCTACTGGGTTGGTTTGCTTTGTGATAATTGTATGTGAAAATAGGGCATGGAAAAGATTGGAGAAAGGTTAATAGGAATATTATTTAATATTCGAAATAATTGGATTATATTAGCCAGTGTATCTATGAACTTAAATATTTTAATAAACTTGACTAAGTCAAGAAGTGGGGTTGCATAGGTAATTCATTTTTTTTTTACTCTTGAGATAAAAGTATCTTTGGCTTGAAAATATCATGCTAGATTCTTTGAATTAAAAAATTATAATTTGAAGATGAATTGTTGAAGTCCATTAGATTAGGTGGTGTATAAAAATCTATTCTCCGAGTTACGTAATTGCCAAAATTTCAATTCAACTTCAACAGTAATCTCATCTCAAACTTTCTTATGGTTTTGTTTTTACATAACGTTGCGAGACATCCACGTTGATCGCCTAAAATGTGCTCTCTTGTTCTTTGACTGAAAGGTTCCCTTAAAACGATAAGGTCTTTACAACAAATCTTTGCAAATTTTAATCCCAAAACGCCCTTTCATATTTTATTAGTTTATCTGTTAAAATCCTCTGCAAATTAATTGTACCACAATAATGTTTAAATAATTTGGTCATCATTTACATTATAAAGGTCACGTTATCAGAGTATCAGAACAATGTATACTTAATATGGAGTTTTAAATTTTGGCATTAGAAATGTTCACATATTTCTGGATGGTTACCTAGCCTCTATTTCCTTTATCAATTTGTATTAGAATGTTATTTTGATTTTTTTTTAAATTAAATTTAAAAAAAATCTTAGACAACAATTAACGATGAGGGATTTGGACCCCTAACAAAGTGCCGCCAGGGCATAAGCCCCCCTTGCACCGCTCTCTCTCTCTCTCTCACTCTCTCTCTCTCTCTCTCTCTCTCTCTCTCTCTCTCTCTCTCTCTCTCTCTCTCTCTCTCTATGCCACTATTATTAGTGACTTTTAAAGTTTTTGTAGGTTAAATTGTGTTCTCTGATTTTCTTAAAATGTTTTTTGCGCAGATTTAGATAAGGGGTAATAAGGGGGTTATTTTTTAAAAAATAGAAATGCATTATTTTTATCAAATAAGAAATGCGTTTTCAAACAAATTTTCTGATATTGGTGTAAAATGCTTTTCTTTAATATATTATTGAATACTAGATGGAAATATTCTTTAAAACTTCGTTGTTTAATGAAGAATAAAGGTATTTAATATTTAATTATTTTTTTATTATGAAGACTGTGACGTAAATTTTATTTCCTTGTTCAACTGAAGATGTAATAAATTGAAATAGAATCTAAATGTCACAAATACATTTTTGTGTTATATTTTCACTTTCAGTATAGTAATTCAGTACATCAGACTACTTGCTCTTCGTTGAAGACATCTTTGTTTCTTCACAATTAGTTTCTCTTTAACAGTGCTACGATAACTTATATAATATATATATATATATATTTATTTAAAGCTATAGAAAAATCCATTTCGTCAGTACCACAGTTTCAATTTAAACCATTTTAGTGCCAACTCTAAAGCTAAGTCTTGGATTGTTGCAGATCAGATACAAATACGCTCCGACCCCATAAATCGCTGTCGCTTTGGTCCGTATTTAGGTAAACGGCGACTTAAAGGTTTTGCGATTTATCATCACCAACACCTAACACAAATTTCAGTGTAACATATTTTGGGAAATTAAGGATGCAAATAAAAACGTGCTGCCTTCTCTCTATAGTGTATGCAAATTAAATTAAATTTATAAATATATCAATAAAAATGCTGCTACAATTCTTAATTCTTTTAATCCAATATATTAAAAGGACTTTGGTCACAAAAGTAAAGAAGAATGGGTAATTGTCTATGACTGATACTTTGTAGTAATTGATAATTAGAATAATTCGGTTTTTTTTTAATCCTTAATTAATGGGGTTTTTAAAAAATAATTATGTTAATTTTAATAGTATTTCTTTATTAATCAGCTACTCGGCAATGATTGCTTTTTACTGTCTTTGTTATTTTTCGTAATTTCTTGCATGACAGACCAAATTCGCGGTGTTTGTCACACAATTTTGGAGCCGTGGAATTACCGCGACTTAACCGATTTCGTAAAATGACGAATAATGACACACATTTAAAATAAAAATTAACACACAAGGCGGGCAGGAAAACAATAATGTGTTGCTTTTTTATTGTTTTTTTTTTGTTGTTGTTGTTTTTTCGCTGCTTATATGTTCTACATACATTTTTTTAGCGTTTCCTCCTGTGTAAAGGATGGATCTTCTCTAAACTCCGATTAATTCCGAAAATTGGGGTTTGGTTTAGCTAGCTTTATTAAGGAAAAAGTTATTAAGTCCCATGCCAGCTAGTGAGGTTCTGTTGCTGACTGTGGCACGCGTGCTATAGGTTCGCCATCACTGTTATAGGGCATCGTAGTCTTAATGTCAATTGCTTCGGGGCCGGGGGTACCAAATACTGTTAGGGAATAAAATCTTAAACATTTAAAAAAACAACAGTATTTGGTACCCCCATGTGATCGTGTAAAATTAAATAGGGAATAAAATCTTAAACATTTAAAAAAACAACATTTAATTTTACACGATCTTGAAAACTTTAAATATATATATATATATATCCATAATCAACTTGATTTAGATAAATTAATTATTGTTTGGAACTTTTATTCTTGCACTGAATGGGCTCGGGGCCCTTATATCATATTTTCCTTATATTAACTATGTATAAATTAGTTTAAGCGTTAGCTATTGGGTGAGTAAATGGATCTTGGCTAATTTTGGTATATAAAAAACTTGATAATCCATATTAAAATACTATGGGTAATTGAACTCTTAATTTCTATTCCTTCGGAGTCTAAGGCTCGGTTATAACAGCTTCTATCACAAGACTTATTCTGCACTTCATTTTAATGTCAGTGTTATGTTAAAATAGCTTTTATCATTACTGTCAGGATGTCATCTAGCACAGATGTACCTTCATTGGGCTAAATTAATATACCTAACGTTACCATTATCATTGAATTCAATTATTCCTTCATTTCACAACACTTTAGCGCATGAGAACAAGATTCTGGGGCTCAAGGATATGTCATCAAAATATTTTTAAAGACCTTTTAAACTCACAGCAACTGAAATTTGATTGACATGCCCATAATTTCAATTCTATATTGCATTGTGGAGGGGGAAAAAAATCTCTTTTTTATGAAAAAAAATATATTTTATCTGAAAATGTACATGTGTTCTCAGTACGGTATCATATGTTACTTTGTATTTGAAAATAGAACGATGTTTTATGACATTATGTCGTAAAAGATATAATAAACTTGTCTGTGAAAATATGTTATACTTTCATACACCTCTGCCGCTATAGCTCGATAATTCATTTCAATGTATATATGTCTGTCGATATCACTGTACAAGCTTGTAAAATGTTATTTTAACACAGAAAGAAAAAAGCGCTCACATGTATATTAAAACCCATTCACAAATGTTGTTCTTGTTGTTTTGGAGGTTTAAATCTATGAATAAAGATTTGAGATTAAACATGTTCATTGTTGTTAAATATAATAATTATTTACTTCTGTCTCTTACATGAAGTGAAATTTATTTGTGATTTTAATTGTTTACTAGAAGGAGAATTTTTTCAAGCCTACTGGGAAGGTCTGTTCTGGTGAAAGTCAGACTAGTAAATCAAAGGAACACTGACGTGCCGACTTGTCTTAAAACATATCTCTTCTTGATGTAGAGGCGTTAAATCGAAGAGACATATTATGTTATTTAAAGACCCGTACATGATGTCAATAAATTAAAAATTGCAGGCAGCCACTGGCAGGACATCTTGATATAAAAGATTCTGTATTTTAGCATTTACGGCGAATGTACAGTGCAAATTAAAAAATACTTTATTTCAATATTCGATTGGTTTCTCATTTAGGGATAAAAACAGAATTTTTAAAAAGTCTATTACAGAATAATTAAAATATACCAGTATATTTTAGCAAGAATTAGGAAATATTGATAATATATTGTGTAAGAAATTGAAAATAACAATAGAGAGAACTAATTGATTTTTAAAAACTTGTAGTAAGTCTCAAATATAAGCTGAAAGTTTAGACGGAAGTAGGCTAATTACACTACAAGTAAATTTCCTGCCCTCAGTGTTCCATTTCATGTCATGAGACCATCTATTTTAGTATCACTTTGTCTCCTGTTCAGATTTATTCAAATTAAAAGTTTATCCTATTGTGTCAGAGGCGTCGCTATGGTAATTTTGCGTCCAGAGATAAACTATAAAATTGTCTCCCCACCCATTTTCATTGAATTTTTTTTTCTCTTTTCACTTTTTATTCTAGGATATGTAAGCCCCGTGTATGTATCTGAAAGTATCTTGGCGTCCGGGGTCATATGTACCCTCAGGCCCACGCTACGCCACTGATTGGTGCTGTTCATTTATCATGTTTCTTTTAACTAAACTCAATTACAATAACAAGCGACCGGCTAATTGAAGCGAATTTTACAGCATTTCTTTAATAATAACAATGACTCATTAAATGCTTCGTTCCATGGTGTGATGAACAACTAATTCATTTTATTTCTTTGTTTGTCCAACTCAACGATAAATAATTAATTAAATGGAACTCTCAAAGCAAAATGATTTTAATGGCAACTTGTACAATGCCAACACAATAATTTCCAACAGATAAAACGAGTCGTCCTAAAAAAGATATCTTTAGAGTGTGGCTTCGTTATTTATAAGAGGGCAGTGTGGATAACGTAGAAGTACATCTTGGACCATTCTGTGTGTGATTTTGTCTACGAATGTTTGCTAGGAAAAGTTGAGGGATTTATGCAAAGTTGTTTCGTGAACTTTCGGGAGATGTTTCTTGAATTCGTTGGACGATCACACAGTTTGTGTCGACTTGGCCTCCATCGTTTCACGTTTTATTATCAGAAGAAAGTATATCACTCAGGATACTGTGGTGTGAGGTAATAAGAAGAAAATAAAAATGAAGCCCAAGTGATTTTGTTATTCATTTACAAGGTAAATATTGATTAGTCAGCAGAGTAAATTATTACCGTAAGTGTTTTCAAATATTTTTTAAATTGTCTCTCTTTCTCTCTCACCCAGACTCTTTCCATGTACCTGTCCATACCTCTCTTTCTCTCTCTCTCTTTTTCTCTGTGTATGTGTGTACCTGCTCATACCTTTTTCTCTCTTCTTCTCTGTCTATGCCTCTCTCTCAATTTCTCTGATTCTAGCTGTACCTATCTCTCTCTTCCTTTGTTCCTCAATATCTTTTTCGTTGTCTTACTCTTTCTCCCTCTGTCTTCTGTCCCTCCCACACTCTCCTTCTTTAAGTATCCCTCACCTCTGTGTCCATCTCTCTTTACTTAATACTTAAAATAAACTAAACGTTATAAAGCTGAAAAAGCCCGTTAAAAAACCGTATAGACCCATCGGGTCCTTTGTTCCAATCACCTAACACAGGGGAGTCCAAAATGCGGCCCGCGCTTAAATTTTAAATTGCTCGCGGCTTCATTCTAAAATAATTAATGGACTCGTGGATGTTTTCTGTAATGACTACAATATAATATCAGAAAAGCCAAAATTAGAAGAGTTTTGAGGTTTAAAAAAAATCCCATGTCAAATGATGGTGAAAATCTTTGACGTTTTTTTTTTTAGTTACCTACAGTTACGAGCTGGTATGTGTAAAAACATCGATAACGTCCGATGGAACATAATAACATCGTTGTATTGTTGTTTTCTGATTCCTTGGCTGATTCACACCCACAGCACTAAAGACCTCGTAATAGGGATTACTTTAAAAATAAATTAAAGCTCTATATTTTACAGAAAAGTACAATGAGCAAATTGAATAAGCTAAACGATTTAATTTCTAACTTCATTGTCGAACCGTCGAACCTTGGAGATAGACAAGGCTATTTGTTGTTCTACTCTTATCAAAGGGACACTACTATCATTTGTGTGCATGGTGGCGCTTTCAACTCTGAAGGCAAAAAGACTGAACTCTTCACTGCAACCCACAGAAATAAAGAAATTTACTTTCCATAGTTTTCAGAGATGGCCGACGACCAGTGACCTACTCCCTCCCCTTGGTGGGTATGATAGGTGATGGGAAAAGTTCAACTGGAAACTCTATTTTTGGTCTTCGTAACTTGCCAAAAAAAGAAGACAAAAGGGGTGGGGTATGTGAAGGCTCTCCCCATGTGTACTTTTAATAAACAAGGATGAAAAGGATAGAGTAGGGGTTAAAGAAAAGGGGCCTCCCCTACCCTTCGTTAAAAATGGCACAATATGCTATGATGCACATGTAGATTCAAAATAGCCGGGGAAAATTCGCGACGGGCAAATTATTTTTGCCTGAAATTCCGCATGCAGTAGCATTGCAGTTGAAAGTTTTATTTTAATGTTTGTTTCAATTTGTCTAAAAAGTAAAGTGAATTTTTGTAACTGGAAGTGTTAGCGTTAGGTTTAGCTATAGAATTTTAGGGTTAGTTTTGCTATAGAATTTAAGGGTTAGGGTTAGGTTTAGCTTTATAGTTTTTAAAAAGTGTACTATTCCCATTTTGGTGATTCAGACGTATGAACAGTTAGTATTATTTTTTTCTTCATATTTTTCTCAGTTTTCGCTGTTTATCAGGGTGCTAAAATACTCTATAATTTAAAAATCCCCGTGCTCTAACTTTTCAGAAGCCTATTTGCTGTTTTCCAAAAAATGTATGTATCTAAAATGCTACAAATTTGAGAATCCCTGTTCCCCACTAACCCTTTAACTTCAAATGTTTTGCATGGGGGCCGCGGTGGTCGAGTGGCAAGCGCGCTCGACTGGCGCTCCGATGGTCACGGGCTCGAATCCATGGGAAGCCAGGGACTTGTTCCCGTGGCCTAGGGCGCCCCCGAGTTCCACCCAGCTTCAAATTGGTGAAAAGCGGCGAGGTAATGCGTGGAACCCTTAGCCGTGGCATGTGATCGCTGCATCACTTGCTAAAAACAACTGCTGCCTTGCTAATGGTCTTGGCTGATGAAAGACTATGGAAGCAAATCCAGAAAATACAGCAACCTGAAGTCGGAGACCACGGGCCAATTGGCGCAAAATCTCGTGGCACGCAAAACTCAATATTCAATATTGAGAACTAAGAAGAACAAGAAGAGAAAATGATTTGCATTACTTTTCCGATCATGTGCCATAACAACAAATATGGCGCCCGGAAATGACCTTAAAATAGCCTGGCCACAAAAAACGATAATTTACCTCAAAATGTTCGTGTAATGGTCTGGAAATTTATTACCGTATATACCGGCGTATAAGATGACTTTTGAGCCATAGAAAATATTTTCTAGAGCGGGGGGTCGTCTTTGTGACGAAATTTATTGAGCCCCCGCCACTTGCACGAAATAACAACAAAAACAAAAGGGAAGTCACTATGGACGGATCACATGACGGGTTAGGTTACTAATTAGGTATGCATTGGAGCACTTGACCGGTCAAGGTTGCCCGATAGTGAGGTCGACAATCAATGACCAATCAGAAAGAGATACATAAAATTACCCGTGATGTATAAAGGTCGACACACACAAACGACACGTTATCTTTTCCGCCCAAGTGATTGCAGATTGGGGTGTCTTATGTGAATTCAATTCACCGAACTACATCCATACCCATCCTTGTAGTGGGAGAGCCGGCAATATTCTCATTGACCAGAATCTATGTAAGTTTGAACTCTAACTTGTTTCCCTCGTATTTATAAGCATATTTTACACCATTATTTAAATATTAATCTTTGTGCAATGTCGGATTGAAATTGTTATAACATGTTGACCCCATGACACCATGCGGGGCCACGTGCGACATTGTACTTCTATTTTCATAACTAAATGTGATAACACGCAATCCATGAGGTAGATGGATCGAATTATATTGGTGTAACCAATATAATTAATAGGGGCGCGGTGGTCTAAGTTGTAGCGAGCTGGACTACCGAACCGCAGCTAGAACTCGTGTCGCGGGTTCGAAGCCGCGGATCTGGCAAGGCCCCCGGGGCATTGTGCTAACCACACAATCCCATGCTAGTTAGTGTTCTATGAAACTTGTGAACGCTACTTCACTTGCTCCCATGGACCTTCATAATCTGTAAGGGATTTTTTTAAAAAATAACATTAATGTATTTATACCACCATCCACTTACAAGGTGTCAACGAGATAGATCTGCCCTGTGGTGGTGGTAACGTAATATTATTTCAGTCTTATGTTGCGGAATATATTAAATAACCATGTGTTTTATGATGTTTTCTGATCCCCTTTTTGGCACCTTCCTCTGAAGGCTCGGCAGCCGAAAGGGTGGATTAGACCGACAAGTGGAGAAACTACCCATATGTGTATTCTTTCTATCTTAGTCTAGCTTCTGGGCACCCGCCTGTACTGGGAGATAGCAAGAACTCCGAACTGCCCAACGAAGTGTCGACATATTTGGACCAAGAGCTGGACTCACCGCTATCCACGCGACTTGGATCCGACCCCTACCTTACCCCTGAACCGATCGACAGGACCTGATGAGGACCACTTATCCTTACCAGCCAAACTCCTAAAGTAACGCTGACGCCAACCGCACTGGTTGATGCCTATACACAGCATACAAGTATAGAAGCCGGTCATTCACACTTCAGTGATTACCGAAGTCACCTGGGCCATAGCTGAAGCAACCCACTGAACAGGAAGCGTATAGAAGCAACCACCTTACGGAGCGGGGCGTGACGACCTGAAGCCACATACTGAACAAGGACCGTGGAGAAACAACCGCCCCACGGAGCGGGGCGCGACGAACTTGAATTTGAGTATAAACATTATAATCACTATTATAATTGGCTCAGGCCTAATGATGATGAAATAAGGCCAAACCTGAACTAGTTTCCGCTGTTTGTAAATAATGTATAATAAATTATTGTTGTCACGGTTAGATGTTATGGTGTGAGAATGACTGAGCGAAAATGTAGGGTGAATGATAAACAAAGCGTGAACACCCGTGGACTTGAATACTCGCTCACCGGGTGTTCACAGGGGAGTGTGTAGAGATGTCAGGTGAGAGTGTCAATGAGGGAACAGTGTGTATTAAGCAGGCAGAGGGACGAGTGTTGAGCGTGGACCAGGACAGTCCTGTTTTATCGATATGTTGAGAGAGAGAAAAACACAGTGAATGTATTCTATGATAGCTGCTACACTGTATTGCTATGGATATAGATATGTCAATATATACGGTAAATAAACGTCATTTTCTCTGTTGAGTCAAGTCTCGTGAATACTTTTACCACACTACTGTACGCCTGATGTTATATCTGTGGTCAAAACGGGTGGACCTAAAAATCCCCCTAGACAGCGAGTCCGCCACAATTGTTACATTTTCACTATTTAGTTTGTTGATTATCGTTTGCAAGAGATCACTAAAGTATGTGCGCGTAGGCGAGAGGGGATAACTTAAATATTACACCCCTAGACGACTTGTCAAATAATATTCACATCTTTCTCGCCACAGTCTTATACGCCGGGTATACAATGGATAATAACTGCGCTGCTGCAAGACAATATGGAGTGTTAGGAAAGATGGTTATGGAGTGGAAAGCAAATGAAAAGGCTATAAAGAGAAAGCCAAGGGATAGATGTGCATTAAGATGAGGCATCGCACATTGGCCTAACTCGAAAAATATAAAGCAGACATGGTGAATGAGCACCGCCAAAATGGATATGTAATCACAAGAAATAAAATACGATTGTTTTCACTGTAGTGGGCCAAATCTAACCCAGATCAGAGCAACAGCTTTACGGCCACTGCATCCTGGTGCAGTAGATTCATGACAAGACATAATATGGTACTGAGGCGAAAGACAAAGATTGCCCAAAAATTACCTGCAGATCTTGATAGCAAAGTAAATAGCATATATCGATACATCATACAACAGCGCACTAAACATGGCTATGCGTTAGGTAGTATTGGAAATATAGATAAAACTCCAATGAATTTTGATATGGTTGGAAGTAAAACTGTCCATCAAAAGGTTTTAAAAAAACAGTTTTAATTAAAACAACAGGACATGAGAAGTCACGTTTTACGTGGGACGCAATAATCTTCTGTACAGAAGGAGCGTCTGTAACATATAAGGTAAGATAAGATAAGATGGATGCTTTTTTAAATTTTTCTTTGCTGTGTGTTGAAAAAGGGGTAGTCTTATACGGCGAGTATATCGTAAACTCTATATTTTTTTAGTGTAAAAGTTGGGGGTCGTCTTATACGCCCAGTCGTCTTATACGCCCAGTCGTCTTATACGCCGGCATATATGGTATTTATTTCCAGCTATTTATTTATACTCTTTTTAGTTTACTATTTGACTTCCAATAATTTGTAAGTAATGAGTTGATTAATCATTAAAAAAATTATTAAATTGTTAAAGAATTTTAACGATTAATCGAGAAATTAATCGCTATTTTCCTTAGCTCTAATATGAGTGTCAAATAAATTGGGACCGGATTCGACGATACAAAAAATAGAGCATATATTAATGTATTCATAAATTAAAAACGAAAGTTCTCACGATAAAATTAAAATTCGCTGTGAATAATATACTCCATTAAGCTGCAGGATTTCCCACCTTCAATATCAGCTCTTGCTGAGCAAATGTATTTTCCTTGAAGTTCAGCCACCACTTCACCTATTATTTGATGTGACCAACTGGTCTTGTAACAATACGTCTTGACTCTAAACGATACGACGTCGATTTTTCACAACTAACATAAACTATAGAGCAGTTTTTCTGTGACTGACCGGCAAGAATTCTTTTCATTGCACCAGGGCTGGTGAACTATTTTCCTTGTATTGACGTGGTAACAAAATATAATTTATTTTATTTTACTTGTTTCATTTTATGTGCTTATTGCCGAAATGTTGACATATTATATTCTTAACTATATTGTGCCGGGACGCCGGGGCGCCTGCGGCGCCCATTTTTTTTAAGGAGCCTACGGCGCCAACATTTTTCAAAAGCCCAACTAACTTGTCCTTTTTTTGATAAATACGAAATATTAAACTTTCTGGAATGGACGCAAAGTATTATATATATAATAGCCCAGTGGTGTGGGTATGTTTGTAACGTAACGCTCAAGAGATGTACCACAGTCTACAGCAGTTAGTTTAGTTGAAAAATCGTGTTTTGATGAGCACTGTAAAAATATTTAATAGGATGACGTCATTGTTTGGTGTGCATCGGTGCGCAAAATACGGTGCGCAAAATACAACCCCTATTATTAAACTAGATTGTGCCAGGCGCCGTGGCGCCTGCGGCGCCCCCGTTTTTTGGGCGCCTACGGCGCCAACCTTTTTTTAAAAGACCAACTAACTTGTCCTTTTTTGATA
>MUZC01004785.1:525382-542207 GCA_002072015.1 Radix auricularia
TTTTTTGGGCGCCTACGGCGCCAACCTTTTTTTTAAAGACCAACTAACTTGTCCTTTTTTGATAAATACGAATTATTAAACTTTATGAAATGTACGCAAAGTATTTATTTAATAATAATAATAGGGGTTGTATTTTGCGCACCGATGCACACCAAACAATGACGTCATCATATTAAATATTTTTACATCGCTAATCACCACACGATTTTTCAACTAACTGCTGTAGACTATCGTACGTCGTTCCTCAGCGTTCCACATCCAGTGACTTTGGACTATTAGATCTATATTATTTATATGCTTACAAATAAGAGGATTACAATTATATATTTCTGCCCTTTCTTGAAAACTTCTGCGGACAGGCATCAGATGGCCCGCGGGCCGGTGTTGCAAAATAAATCCTCCCCCATGCAGAGTCTCCTCCCGGAGATTCCATTTTAAAACAAACTCTTCCCCGGAGAAAATATTTTACTCCCAATTAAAATAAATCCTCCCCTACCCTGTAAAATAATGTCTCCCCCAAAATAAATCCGCCCCCATCACACTTTTGTTATTAAACAAAGAGATCATTCAAAAACAAAAGAATTCCGAATGCTTACTTTTGTATTGCTGTAATGTTCACAAATGTTTACTGTAATACCATTTATGGGAATGGCGTATATATCCAAACATATAAGGGGGTTATGACCATACCGTTTAACCCCTCTCAGGGCGTTAGATAATTTGAAAAATTGCTTAATTACTTGATTTCTTTCCCACTGTACAAAGTGACGCACAGGTAGTTTTAGGTGTATAAGGGCGGTTGTTTCGTTTATAAAGCAAGGATTATGTCTATGAAGACATGAGTTAATGTTGTTATAAACGGACAAACGTCGTGTTTTCAGACATCCTTTGTTGAAGTCGGGGGAAAGGCGACCCAATTAAGTAAAGGCACAGCGGGAAACAAAAATCGGGCTACGCAACTGACCTGTTAAACCTGTAACCCATTATACAGTGGTTTTTTTTCAAACTCTGTAAATGTAACAGGGGTGAGGTGTCAATAGAGGGATGGTGCTGGTGCTGCTGACCGCACTGGGTGACACTATAACAAGTGGTGACATTCCTGTTATTTGGCACTGGAAGAATCGGAGGAGTTTTATTGGTTTTGTCGTGATGGAGTAACACCTTGAGCTTATCGCAGTGGGTTACGCAAAACTTATTGACGCTACTGGCGAGACAGCTTCACTAATAATATAAATGTATATAAATACATAAAGTTTTTCTTTTAATAACTTTACAGATATATTTTTTTCACTATCAAACAATCAAATTTAAAATTCCAATAATTTACTAAAAATTGTCTTCTTGTTTTTAAATTAAATATTTTTAAACACTGATTTATTTATGCTACAATAGTAATGTGTCAGATTATTTCTATGAATACAAACGAAAAACACAACAACTGATTTTAACCACACAGCCTAAACTACAATCTTGAATACTTTCATGACAATAAATCGTATTGCAAAATTTATCTTTCAAATGAAATAAAAAGAAATATTAAACATACATACACACATACATAGATACATGCATGCATGCATATATGCATACATTCATCCATGCATCGATGCATGCATACATACATACATAAATGCATACATACATTCATATGTAGAACATACAGACATGTACACACAATACATACACAAAATACCTACATAAACACATATATACATACAAATATGTATATGGATATAAAAAAATTACTTTATACTTTGCAGACGCTCCTTCTTTACAGGAGATTATTGCGTCCTACGCTTTTCCATAGTTTATTCGTAATTATGTCTAGTCTTTCAGTTTTAATTAGGATTGTAATGGATCTCCCATTTGCATAATCTGGAATCCGGCAATGTTTACAATTCTGGTTTTGGCTCCGACAGAATTTTAATTCATAAATCCGTCCCAAAACTGGCAGGCCAATAGACCCATAAAATATACATGTTTATAATAGCTCCGGTTCTGGAAAATCCGTAATCCCTCCATGTTTACAAATCCGTCTCCAGCTCCGGGTTTGGCCAGATTTCACAATATAAATCCGGTCAAATGCTAATTTTAATAATATATATATTTGTGTGTGGGGGTGTGTGTTTTGTGTGTGAGAAAATACTACTATTTTCCTTACATTAAAATAAAATTTTATTAAGGAAAGCCTAAAAACTTTAAATTTATCATATCAAATAATTTATTGCAGGACATTATAACAATATTTTAAAACAATTAAATAAAATAACAGACAAAGAAATATTTACAAAATGTGAAAATAATGTATAACCTTATAAAATTTTTAGGAAAAGTTTTCAACGTATTAACATTCCACGTTCCCTTTCTCCACCTTTGACTTTTCTATCTTTGGAAATGAGATAACAATCATTTCACACACAATACAAAAGCCCAACTCTAAGCTACACCTTTAATCTCTGGCGCTCCAAGGTAATTGACTTTATACCTTACTAATTTATTGGGACGCGAATTTCAAACTAGCTAAGCTTTCGCCTCACCTCAACCCAGATAATCACCGAACTGTGATCTGGGCTACACAATAAATGTATCGTATCAGTAGACTCCAACCCTAGCTACGACACTCATTGTTTAAACGTGTGACATAATTTTTAATTTGTGTGTGTCTAAATTTTAGCATGTGCGATGATTCTTGAGACAGCTACACAAAAAGTAATCCCATTTAAAAGCTTTTGTTTAAACTATATTTTTAAAAAAAATTAATTATTTTTTTTTAATTTAAAAACCTTGGCTACTTGGATTTGCTAATTTTTCTGCTGTAAATTTAGTAAACTCTACGGGTAGAAGACTGATAATATTTTTAATGATTATAATGCACAAATAGAATAACTCGTGTTATTCACAAACGTAAAGAAAGACTTCGATGCAACGTTCTAGTATTAATTAATCATCTTTATATTTCAGTTCATTTGTCTGTTATTTTTTAAATAACTCTGGGCAATTAACCAACTCTAAATATGTGTCTGTACGGGCATACACCCTCTTCACCCACAAATTGCTACGCCCCTGATTAAGCTTATGATTGTTGAATTCCCAATAATCATACACAAATGCATGTAGAACAAATACAAATTATGATGTTAGTCATAAAGTTTAATAAAACAATTATTTATAATTTCAAATAATTAAGGGGAGGATTTATTTTAACAGTGGAGGCTTCCTTTTAAAACAATTTCTCCGGACGCAATTTTGTTTTAAAATAAACTCTCCAGGGGTTTACTTTATTTTGGGGGAGACTTTATTTCGTTACAACGGCACCCGTCCGTGTAACTGCCACTTTGAGAAGCACTGCTACAGAGGAACTAAAACAACACACCATATCTGTCACTGAGAACAAGGAGAATAGTAACACACTCGAAGAGTTAGCTACAGGTAAGAGGGGGGGGGTGTTCGAAAGATATAATCACCTGTTTTCCGAGGAAATAAATTGACGAAGTGGATTTTCCCCCAGAAGGAATATAAGTATTATTCCGCATTGCTTCAAGTACGGCCTTAACAGTTTGGCCTTTAAAAAATATACATTAGAATGTATCAAAACTTTGTTGGGTCATAAAAATATATCATTTTTTATGTTATTTTAAAAGGTAGTTAAGATGTTGAGTTAAATTGGGTATATGAGTGTGGTTAGTTTAGATAAGCATGTGGAATAATTAGTACAAATTTAAATAAATAGTTGGTAGCTCTGATGTATATTAGGAAAAAGTAATTTAGATAGAATATGTAGATTGAATAATTGATAAATGTTAGGGTTTGATTTCAGATATATTTGTTGAATAGGTATTTCAAATATGAATGTAGTGTTTACAATTCATATCTAGGTTAAGTGGGTTAATCAAATATATATATATATAAAAAGTATATGTATATCTCTATGTGTCTATATATGTGCGTGTATGTATGTTTTTGTTTATGATTAGTTTCATAGGTCATATTGCACATCTGTGTCACTGATAGACTCTATATCTGAACGAATAAACATCTTCATCACTCATTCATCATGTGACTAGAGCTTTCAGGGGAAAAATACCTGCCTAAAACTAGTTGCACAGCACAGGATACAAGATTTTGCATATCCAGTATTGGGTATAAAGTCTAATTCATACCCAGTCTGTTTTGTGAAGTTTGTGTTTTGGCAACACACAAATTTTTTGTAGCACACAAACAATTATCCAATTTTTTATAGTTTTGGAGACAAAATAGGATTATATTTGAAATATGAAAATTAGGGCTGCGGAAATTAACGATTAATTTCTCGATTAATCTTTTAAAAATAGAATCGATACAAATCCGATTGAAATTTAAGATTTTTTTTTCAATGTATTAATAAATAATTAATACTTAAATTATCAATTATTTTTATAACCAAGCGGCATATACGAAACATTAATGGTCAAATAATAGTGGTTTAAAAAAGAAATTTCGAGCAGACAGAAATTGTGGGAAGTCTTAATTATCTAAGGAGTTAATATCCTTACACAGAAAATAATTATAGAATGATGTTAAATTAAGTGAATTTTCAACTAAGAAAAAATTACACTTTACTAGATATAACCGATGGAATTTTAAAATAATTTTAATTTGTCTATAACACAGAAAAGTATAACTTTAATTGTTATTCTAGTGCATAAAACTTGGTTGATGTTTGTATGTTGGTTTAATTTTTGTGTGTGTATTTGTACCAACTCTTAGTCTTAATATCACAGAAATACAATAACAGAGAGTGACTAAATCAATCTGGACAGTTCCTTTTAACAAGCATAGGTTATACAGGGTGGGCAAGGGGCATTTGCCCCCCCCCCCCGACATTTGAGAAAAATGTAATAAATTTGTTACAAAAAACTGAACTAATTCCCTGCAAGTTAATTACATTGAAGACAGTGTACACATATCAAACATAAAAAATTAATTATATCTGCAAGTATAATTGATTACATAACTGATTATTGTAAATAAAATTTCCGTCTCATTTTTAGCAAATATACGCCAGAATTTATATGTATGTGTCCATGTAGTTTCACATAGCAAACGAAAATTTTGATTTAGTTTTTTTAGCTAATTAATTTCTCGGAAATCTAACACCAAGTTACATCAACTCAATGCCCGAAATGTCATTTGTTCGTCGGCAAGAATAGAAAACTAAATTGAATTATTTCCTTCAGGAACAATGTCTTTACGCTAAAGAGACCAACACATTTCGATAAATTATAGTGATTTGCGAGAGAGACCCATTAAAACTGCCCCGGTTAAAACGGCCCAAAACAAAATCGGCCGTGGTCAAAACGACCCGGTCAAAGCGGCTCAGACAAATTGTTCACATTTTTAACAACAAATTTATTTGTTTTGTTTTTTTCCAATTTAAGCTAAATTTATCCTTTGTTCAATTTATTCACCATTTGAGAAAGTTGTCCACCTATAAAATTATTTATTGTGACATTATGATATTATTTCCTCTCAACAAACAATTGTAACTTGCTACCATATAGTTTAACTGTTATTAAATTCTTTCTTGTGATGTTATTATTATTGTTTTTTGTGAACTAAAACTGACTCTGAATCGGTGATTAAAAATTATAATATAAAAATTATTTCCATTAGCACATATTATTCCAGGGCCGTTTTGACAGGGGCCGTTTTGCCCGAGGCCGTTTTGACAAGGGGGTTTTGACCGGAGCCGTTTTGTCCGTGACCGTTTTGTCAGGGAACGTTATGTCGGGTCCAATTTGTCGGGACCGTTTTCTCAGGGGCAGTTTTGTCAGTGAACATGGAATGATTACCAAGAACTTCATCTCCAGATTGCACGAAATTATAACAGGTCATAAAAATTACCAGAATGTAATTGTCTTTTACGAAGTACTAAATGATGCATGACTCAAAATTAGGATTGTAGAAATGATGGGACCCAGTTTGTTGCGATTTTCTTGACTGTGTCTTCTAAATGATGAGTCCAACTGCCCATCTATAGAACTGCTTTAGCTTTCAATAATGCAACAAAATTGCTTGCAGTTGCATATTCATGATAGCCTTTGTATCATGTGCTTTGCATTAGGCTTCGGGGATCTTCGTTAAAATCTTTATATTTTTTGCATGGTTTGATGACCACAAAAATGAACTCCTCGATTTACTTTTTTGCGGAAACAACACATCATAATTACAAAAGGCACCTTTTAACATTTGCGAGTATAAAAGCAACGGTGAATAGTTTTATAACCATGCATATCTAAAAAAAACTAAAAACTCTGTTTCCCTCACTGTCAGCTCTTAACTCATACATTTTATCAGGGGTCAAACAATCACGAATCAGCTGCAATTTAAGCTCATTTGAAAGGTCGTGTCTCCAGACATACCTTCCAATGTAGAAAACAAATAAGTGTCAGCGAAAATCAAATTAGCAGCTGTGTCTGGCTGTTCATTTTTATTGATGTCCTCAATACCAATGATAAGTCAGATGCCGCAGACGCTTTAAAATCCTCTAATAACGGCATTTCGGAAACCCGCGATTGCACTACTTTTTGTTGATTTTTTTTTAATGCCTGTAAATAATATTCTATCCATCTTTGCCAATCCTGCAGTTTATACACGCATATTATTTCACAGCAAGATTTAATTTTCTTATGAGAACTTACGATTTCGATTATTTAATGCATTAATATTATATTTTTGCTATTACAGCGCCTTTTTGTGAGTCTTATTAATTTCTTTAAAAAAAAAAAAATTCCGGCACTTATGTTTTATTTAGCTCAAATTTAATTGAAAATTAAACCTGTATACCATTGTCAGTTAGGGGTCGTCCATAATTGACGTCACGTGATTTTCCCCTTGTCATACTACGTTACAAAAACTTAGACCACCCCCCCCCCCCCCAACAATATGACTCAAAAGGCTGTGACACCCCACCTTAATTTGGTATTGTCTTTTTGAAAATGTTTCAAAACACTTAATGCTATTTTAGTATGTGTTTAGTGCAAGGCTACAATCTAATATCGTAACACGCGTTAATCCGTGCATAACGTTATCAAATAGATAGTAAGAAATCGAATATTTAAGTGGAACTTTGGCTTATAGTAGCGTGTTTTGAAGTGACTTCACAACTCTTAAACTCCCCCCTCGTCACAAAGTTGGGGACCCCCTCCCCCATAGGTGTGTGTCGTCGTTTTATAAATAAATAAACTTAATTTTTTTGTTTGCCTTCCTGGAAAAATTCCTAGCGACCCCCATGTTAGCAAGCGAATGGTTTTATCGTAGTTTTTGTAATTGTCCATTTTGCCTGTAAGCCATACATTTTACAAATCAGAAAATGTACAGACACTTTAAAAACTGAAATTTGAAATTTACTATTTTAGACTGAAAAAATAATACTTAATCCACTAAAGGGGTGCTCGTCATAAATAAAACATGCGTGGTAACCGGCGAGTAGTTAAAATAATGTTCCATTTTGATCATTTAGAAAACTCGATGTCTTTTTTATGTATCATTTTTTTTTTTCGCAACCTTAGTTATTTCAACGAATAAGGCGGATCAATATACCACTGTTATGAACTCAAGGTGCCAACTTTTCCCAGGCAGGAGCAAACAAATTCCCAAATTAGACTACAAATTCCTACATGCATTCAAATTATTACATCATGTTATGGAAAAACCGAGCCAACACGTCGAAAATACCTAAATCCGAAATTTAAAAAACTTAGAAACGCTAAAAATAAACAAATATGACGTCACAAAGCCACCGCCATCCTTAAAAGAGTATAACTTATTTGAAAATGATCATGTTTCAAATTATGTTATTTTATTGTCATTCAAGTGCGTATTAATTGTTGAAAATCTGTCAATCTCAAACATTCCCCTAATTTTAAGGCCAAATCCTCAAAAATTCCCATGATTTGGGGAAATTCCCAGGAGTTTGCAACACTGCAGTATACATTGCCCCAAAGAAATTACAAGGTCACTAGTGACAGGCAATTTGTGTGTACTGGTGTGTATGTAATGCTATGACCTGCAGCAGATGTCGATTTACCAGGTAGTGAAAACATCCCTAGCCGATTCAGCTCCACAAAAAACAGTTGAGTAAGTGCTTGCGGTCTTCGTGAACAATTTATTGCTAATCTGAAAAGAAGGTATGCAAGGTTTTTATGACTATCTTTGTTATTTGTTCTACTCTATTAGGTCTAAGATTTTAGTTTTAGTTTTGAATCTCCCGTTAATAGATCTATGTGTCACAAGATTTGTCTATGGTGTTTTCCTTTATGTTACAATATTTTGTGTCTTGTTCTCCCGGTTTTTTTTTTCCATCATGTTGTAGTTTTTCCTTACGGCCAGTATTGTTACTTTGTGTCCTATTGATATGTCCTCATTTGTCACTGTTCTTTTGTTTACCGCCTGCTGTTGTTAGTGTCTCGTGGTTTACAATTCTTTTACATTTGGTCTTATAGTTTCAATGTTGTTTTATTATAGCTTATAAAATTGTTTTAATATTTTGTTATTTTTTTTGGCTTGTGGCTATAAATATATTTTTATTTTGTGTGTTGGAATTTCAATGTGTTTGTGATTTCTGATTCTGATTTAAATGTTCTATTGATTTGTGTTTTCGTGTTTTGTACCCGGTTTTTTTATGTGCAATTTTGTGGTTGGGGGGGGGGGTAATTTTATTATTTGGTGTTGTATTGTGTGACGACTCTGTTGTTTCCGTTTGTTTAGATCCTGTAGATTGCATTCTTTGTTTTCTGACCTCTTATTTCTTACCATGCTCCCCTGTTTTCCTTGTAATAGTCTTTAATGTTCTTTTAAAAAGGAAATATATTTCGTGTTAAGTCTTAAATAGATAAAGATTACTGTTGGGTCGGGGGTAGGGCTTATTGAATTTATTATAAAACTAAAACGATTGTAATTGTGTCTTAGCTATGTATTTTTTATTTTTATCGCCATAAATTATTAAAATATTATTAAGTACTAGATATCCGCGGCGTAGCATACGCCACAGATTTCCTCATAGCAAGTTGTGTGTGGGGGGTTGAACAGACACAAACTCAGTGGCGTAGCGAGGGGGCAGGGGGCATATGTGCCCGAGCGCCACGTTAGGGGGCGCCGAAACGAGTATTAAAATTCATTATAAAATTTAATTATTAAGTACCCCAAATACGTTTGCAAGATTACATTTTGGGGCTCCGAAAATATCTTCATTAGAAACCAGTTGACAAGCATGTTTTTGGCGCCCCCATTTAGCGGTAAGGGGCGAAATTCTACTCATAAATTAATGACACATCCACAATGTAGGATTCTGATGGCATCTTTTTTGTACATTAAAAAACTGTGAGTTGCAGGGAGTGAGATTAGGGGAACAGTAAGAGACAAATGCGATTCTATTAAAACAGACAGATAATATGACACTAACATTTAAAAGCAAACAAAATGACTAAGAAAAGATAAAGGAATGGCTTAAAGCAGTGGTTCTCAACCTGTGGTCCGCGGACCACTAGTTGTCCGCAAGATGTTCCTGGTGGTCCGTGAGCAAAGCATGAAATTTACGCCCTGTATGATTCATCGAGAAAAACTAGCAAGTAAAAGAATTAAAAGTATATTTGTGACCTAGTCATAAAATTTTTTTAATTTTATCAAAGCTTGTCCAATAAATTCCCGTTTCTTGCTTTCTTATGTTAGAATATGAATCTTGAACAATAACAGTTACTGATGTATATTGAAGTTCACTGGTTATTAGACTGTTTGAATTACGTGATGACGTAAGAGAATTTCTTGTAAGAAAACTCAAAGCTTCTTGATCATTTGAACCATGACTTATGGGTTGCTGTTCTGGCTTACTTGGCTGAAATTTTTGAAGAACTCAATCAACTTAATTCAGCCGGCAAAGAAAGCAGACACATTATATTACTCTCAGTGAAAAATTGTCTGATTTTACCAAAAAGCTTGATCTTTGGGGGAAAAAAAATATTTCAAAGTAACTTTGAGCTATTTGATCAATTGTAAAAAATCACCGGAAAAAAACAGAACATACTGAAATAAATGTTTACAAACTGTTAATTAATGTGATTTCTGATCATGTTTAATCAATGCAGGGCCAATTTTAACTCTTCTATTTTGATTTTTATACTGGATGTCCATTCCTAATCTCGCACACATCGGCTCATCAAATGAAATTAGCAACATAGTAATTAAACCAGTTCATTGAACTGACTGGGGATACCACATTGAATATTTTGCATCAGAAAGTAAGGTTAATGAAAATTTTGGTCTCAGATAGCTTTAAAATACTTTTACCCTTTGCAGCTTTGTGAAAGTGGATTTTCTGCATTGCTTACAATGAAATTCAAACATCGTTCGTACTAAATGAACTAATTTAACAGTCTTTTAAATTCAAACTACTGTTTATGTCTTAAAGTTTTTTTATATAGTTAGCAAGTAAAATTAAATAAAAAGACTATGAGAATAATATAAATGACAAAAAAAAAGGCGTTACAATATTGTTTTTTGGAGCACGCGAATCTTAGCATATTAGTTTAGTAGAGTTTTTCTACCTAACATGTATACTATTTATAGCTAGGTATATACACAATATAATTATATCTAACTTGCCAGCATGGCAGTAGCAAAATTTTTAGTAGTGATCCGTAGTTAAGACACACATTTTTCAAGTGGTCCTTGAATCTCAAAAGGTTGAGAAACACTTGCTTACAGAATGGTTAAAAAGTTCGCGTCCCTTTGCTGCATGCAGTTAATCTTTTTCAAAAGTTTTACTTCCCCAAAGCCACTGTTTGTCACGGATGACCAATTTGTCATTGTAACTTGTTGTGAGTTGCGCACGGTGGTGTGTTTGATGTTTGCTTTTGTGGTATTTAAAGTTATTGGTTAGTGGTGCGAAAGCGTGCAAAGTGATTGTGTTGTTGACGTCATTTATATGTGTAGAAGTTCAGAGAGTTTTGTGTGTTGGTGGTTGTAAAAAAAGAAGAAACGCCATTAAAGTTTGTTGTCTTTCTAGTAGTGCCTTTATTTCTGTATAACGGTAATTGTATGAATCTAGGATCAAGCAGTCAAGATATAAGTTTTTGGACGCTTGTGACATTTTCTGGGGGTTCAGTCCAGGAATTACACAGAATACATAGACACTGCTGAAACAACGAGAATGCCAGTCAATACTCTGGAGGAGATATTAGCACTGGTAGATGCCCTTCAACTGAGAGGTGAAGAAAGGAGAGAGTACATGGAGAAAGAGGTACAACGAGCGAGAGATTATTAGAGAGAGATGGTGGATAGGGCGGCCGAGAGAGAGATGGCGGATAGGTCTAGGGCAGCCGAGAGAGAGATTGCGGATAGGGCAGCCGAAAGAGAGGCGGCTGAGAGGGTGGCTGAGATTGCGGCCGAGAGAGAGATGGCTGATAGGGCGGCCGAGAGAGAGATGGCGGATAAAGCGGCCGAGAGAGAAATTGCGGATAGGGCGGCCGAGAGAGCAGCCATGTTAGAGATCAAGAGATTGGAGGCTGCCAATGGAGGGAATACTAATGGGACAGATAACAGGCACAGGCAGCCCAAGCTTCCACCATTTATAGATGGTGTTGATCAGCTTGATGGATACATTACAAGGTATGAAACGTTCGCTAGAACCAGTAAATGGCCGGAAATCGACTGGGCGCTGTCATTGGGTGCGTTTTTGTCGGGTCGAGCCTTGGAGGCGTACTCCAGAATGCCTTACGAGGACGCATTGGTGAATGTAAAGGTGAAAGAAGTGCTCTTAAAAAGGTACAATCTCACAAAGGAGGGGTATCGAGACCTATTTAAAAAGAGCGGGCCTCAGGCAGATGAGTCCCCATCCATCTTTATAGGAAGAATCAAGGGCTATTTGTGGAAATGGATTAGCCTATCGGGAATTGACAGAGCATTTGACGGTCTTAGAGACCTCATAGTGAAAGAAAAATTCATGGATGTGTGTCCTGAGAATCTGTCTATGCATTTAAGAGAGCGAGGTATCGACAGCCTGGAGGAGATTGCCAGGGTTGCTGAATTGTTCCTGGAGGCAAGGAAGAGAAGCTTTGCTTGTAGCTCTGGTGCAATACAAAATGGCAACGGTAATTACCTGAATGGGAAAAAAGTTGAGGAGCAACAGACCGGATTAGGTCAGAGAAAATGGCAAAATATGGCTGAAGGACGTTCAAGATCAGACGTGAATTCTTCTTGTGTCACAGGGATAGGCACATAGCACGCTTTTGTCCTAATACAAGGGAGGGCGGCAATACGAGTGTAAAGAGAGTTGCGGCGACACATGTTCCAGCTCGTAAATGGTCAAAGGGCAAACGCCAGTGGAATAAGGGCCATAACCCATGTGTTGGAGGAGAAAATGTTGGCCAACCCGTGGATGCCAGAGATGAAAAATTATCAAGAGGCGGTGACAACAAAGAATATGGAGCAGGAAAGTTGGTGAAGTTAGAAGGGTTCGTAGTATGAAATAAAGTTGAAGTATTGAGAGATTCAGGAAGGGAAGTAGTGGTGGTCAAAAGAAAGTATGTGAGAGATGACCAATTAACTGGTGAAATAGAGCTGATCAGAATGTTAGATACCAGGGTTATCAGAGGAGAAAAGGCGATGATAGACATAACGACACCATACCTGAGTGGAAGGGTGGAGGCGGTTTGTGTGGAGAATACAATAGTGGACCTGATTGTGGGTGATGTGTATGGAGCAAGAACCGATGAAAACATAGACAAGGTGGTCAAGATGGTGATGGTAACAACGCGAGTTCAAAGTAAAAAGGAAGGAGATAGGTTGCCATTGCAAGTCACATCGACGGAACAAAAGCCGATGGTGAATCGTGATGTCGTTATTAGAATGCAACAAGAGGATGAAGACATTCGTTCATAGCCTCAGGCTGATAACTCAAGGAGAGTTGGCAAATCAAAATTCGAACAAAAAGAAGGCATTATTTTCAGAGTTTTTTATGATGAGAAACGAAGGAGTAATGTCAGACAAGTCGTAATACCTCAAGGATTAAGGAGCCATGTTCTGTCAATAGCCCACGACAGCATAACCAGTGGACATTTGGGAGTCAGTAAAACGAAAGATATAATTTTGAGGAACATTTATTGGAAAGGAATTGGCAAGGATGTCAAAATGTACTGTAAA
Source organism: Radix auricularia (assembly GCA_002072015.1). NCBI lineage: Eukaryota > Metazoa > Mollusca > Gastropoda > Lymnaeidae > Radix > Radix auricularia. The sequence continues at coordinate 538,559 of MUZC01004785.1, forward strand.
TCATGTGAGATTTGCCAGAAAACAGCAAAGAAGGGATCAGTCATAAAAGTACCATTACAAAGAGTCCCTGTGGTTGATGTGCCGTTCAAGAATGTTGCCATTGATATCATAGGACCTATTGTTCCAGCGAGTGAATCAGGCCACCGATACATTTTGACTTTGGTTGACTATGCTACTAGATACCCAGAGGCCGTACCATTAAAGAAAATAGATACAGAGACAGTGTCAGAGGCATTGGTCGATTTATACAGTCGGGTGGGGATCCCCGAAGAAGTTCTAAGTGACCAGGGCTCACAGTTTACTTCTGATTGCATGAAAGAGGTGAACCGGCTATTGGGCATCAAGCAACTTACGTCTACACCTTACCACCCTATGTGCAATGGATTAGTGGAAAGGTTTAATGGGACATTGAAAACAATGATTAAACGGCTATGCAACAAGCAACCTAAATTGTGGCATCGATTCATAAATGATGCTTTATTCGCATATAGGGAGGTGCCTCGGGAATCGACTGGATTCTCCCCATTTGAGTTATTGTACGGGCGTAGCATAAGGGGCCCTATGCATGTTTTACGGCAGTTATGAACACAAGATATTCAAGATGAGGAGGTGAAGAACAGCTATCAATATGATTTTGAGTTACGACAAAAGCTCGATGACACACTAACCTTAGCTCAGGAGGAGCTGAGCAAATCGCAAGGGAGGTACAAACATTACTACGATAGAGGAGCGAGCGATAGGAAGTTCAGGATTGGTGATCGCGTTTTGGTATTACTGCCAACGAAAGCAAACAAATTGTTAATGCAGTGGAAGGGACCGTATGATGTTTCAGGAATCATGGGACCATGTGATTATGTGGTTAATATGAAGGGAAAGAAGAAAACGCTTCATGCAAACCTTCTTAAACAATATTTTTCTCGTGAAATGGATCAAGGGAAACTAGCAGGTGATGATATTGGCCGGGCTGAAATCAAGGAAAATTCAAAAAAGTGTCTAGCTGTTGGTGTTGGTGTTTTGGAGGATTATGAAGGTAACGAAGAAAATGGAAATGCCGAGGCGTTGCCAGAGATCGGGACCTGGTTACAGAAGGAATCACATCAAGATGTGATTTACTGTGAACATCTGTCCTCTCTACGGCGGCAGCAGATCGTGGCATTTGTAACAAATTATAAACCCATTTTCACTGAAAGCCCGGGAGGAACGACTTTGAGCATCCACCACATCAAACTCACAACTGATGTTCCAGTTAAATCAAAGCCTTATCCTATTCCTCATGCGTTACGGGAGGCGCTACATAATGAGATACTCGAAATGGAACAGTTAAGAATCATACGCAAAAGCAACTCCCCTTATGCATCACCAGTTGTTATTGTGAAGAAAAAGGATGGATCTAATCGAGTCTGTGTAGATTATAGAGGTTTAAATAAAATTACAATTTTTGACCCTTTGCCGGTGACTTCCCCTAACGAAATATTCCATAAGGCATCAGAGGCTCAAAATTTTAGCTAGATTGACTTGAGTAAGGGATACTGGCAAATCCCCGTTGAACCCATGGATATTCCAAAAACGGCATTCGTAACTCCAGACGGCCACTATGAATTCCTGAGAATGCCATTTGGGATGATGAATTCGGGAGCAACAATGGTTCGTACGACCCGACAACTTCTGGAAGGGATGAAGAATGTTATAAGTTATGTGGATGACTTACTAGTGTACACCTGCACTTGGGAAGAACATTTAGAGACGCTAGGTGAGCTGCTGCATCGGTTGGAAACTTCTAGCCTGACAGTCAGACCCACCAAATGCGTGTTTGGGTCAGTCGAGGTGGATTTTGTTGGACATAAATTGTCATTGGGAACAATCGGGCTTCAAGAAGACAATGTCAATAAGATCCGACATGAACGTCGACCAACAACAAAGAAGCAAGTGAGATCATTTCTGGGACTCACAGGATATTATAGAGACTTTGTACCAAATTATGCAACTCTCGCTTACCCGCTGACCTCCCTGACTAAAAAGGGACAGCCAAACAAAGTGAAATGGGAAAAGGACCACGATGAAGCGTATGACGCTTTAAAGAAAGCCATAACGACGCGGCCTATATTACATATTCCTAATATGCATAAATCATTTATTCTAAGGACCGACGCGTCTGACGTCGGGCTTGGGGCAGCTTTACTTCAGGAAGATAGTAAAGGAATATTGCATCATGTTGCCTTTGCCAGTAATAAACTTCTGGACAGAGAGACCAGGTATTCCACAATGGAGAAGGAATGCCGAGCGATTGTGTGGGCGGTCAAGAAATTTGAACTCTATCTCTGCGGAAAGATGTTTATTCTACAAATTGACCACCAGACGCTGAAGTACCTGAACAAGGCTCGATTTGTGAGTGCAAGGATCATGAGATGGGCCATTTTTCTGCAGATTTACAACTTCACAGTGCAGACAATTACCGGGGAAAATAATGTAGAGGCAGACTTCCTAAGTAGACTTTGTTATTAATTTTTTAGAATAGTGTTCGTTCCTTTTGAGAGTCACGTTCTTGGAGGTGCATTGTCGTCCCTGAATGAAATCAAGCACAATACATTAAGACATTGACTCTAAAGAATATTATGGTCATGTTGATTTTTGTTGTGTGATTACCTTGGTAATATAATATTTTAAGTTGTTATGAGTTATAAGTTATTGGATTTATCATACTGATTTTTATAAATGCTATGTTGATATATTGGAGATTAATAGTAATAGTTGAAGTATTTACAAAGAAATGTTACTATTGATAAGGGATATTTGCGAGTAATGTCAATAGAATATAGATAGGAAGCAATCATAGTTAATAATTAAATTTGTAAATTGGTCATTCGAGATTGTGGAAATTTGTCGATCTCCAAAATTTTCTGGAAGGGGGGCATATGTCACGGATGACCAATTTTTCATTGTAACTTGTTGTGAGTTGCGCACGGTGGTGTGTTTGATGTTTGCTTTTGTGGTATTTAAAGTTAGGCTGTGGTTACACTGCACGCGAATTCGCTCATCTAGTATACGCGCGAACGCGCATCTGAAATGTAATTTTTAAGGTGGTTACACTGCAAGCGATTGTTTCAGCTGATATCGCGCGAATTACATTGTTTGTCTTGACAACACACTTTAACCTTTATCCTTTTCGCTATTTAGACACACATTTTGTGTGTTTATATAGACATCGCCTTCTTTCGTTTTTATTTGTTTAGCTTAACAACCACTGTTATTTAATAAATAATATTTGCATACAGAATTAAAATAGATAAAAATCACATAAATTATAAATCTCCCCCATTATTTTATTAGATTGGTAAAGATCAGAGTGACATCTGGTTAAACCCAAATCTTTTAGAGTGAGTAAGAGTGTTGAATTTCGTTTACCTCGAAACTCGAAATTCGATAGCAACATAAAACATTGTTTCCTAATTACTTATTATGATTAAATTGATTATTAGTAATTTTAGGCCTAGGCCCCTGGCGCTAGACCGCTAGACTAGAGTGCCTAGCCTAGAGTCACCGAAGAAGTTAGTCGTCAAAGAAGCTTTATTGAATTTTTCAGGATGAGACCTAGAACTTTTGTTTAAAAATTAAATAGAATAAGACCACGACTGCGTATTAAAAAATAAAA
>MUZC01004785.1:551288-598031 GCA_002072015.1 Radix auricularia
TTTATTTATTTCGCTTAATTTCAATAGAAATTTATTTTGAATAAGATGATTATGATTTCAAGCCATTGCTAAATTTAATTTTTGCAATTGCCTAAATTGGGGTCTGTTTTTGACTGACACCCTTGAAACTTGAATGGATAGAAGCTCCTTTTTATGCCACAGTTAAACATTCTTGGGGGGAAAACCTAATTTACTAACGCTACGTTTGTTACTAGCTAATAATTACTCCATCAGCTCTTGTGTTGATTTTTTTCATTAAATGTTTTATCAGCTCCAAATACCATGCCCCCCTCCCTTATTTTGAAGTTTCTTCATTGTCCCTATAAAGTTATTTTTAAAAAATTAATACATCTGGTGTTAAGTCTTAAATTAGTCAAGATTATATTGTGTGTGAGGGGGGGGGGTTAGGGGCTCTATTATTGAAATCATAAAAGTCCAATAACAAATATAATTGTGTTTTAGAAATGTATATTTGATTGTTTTCGGGGTAAATTTTTACATTATTATTAAATATTTATAATTTATAAATTTCAACAGAAATTTTTTAATAAGATGACTATGATTTAAAGTTGGGGCTCAATTTTAGTTTTGCAATTGTCAAATTTGAGATTCCTCTTTAAATGACATCATTGATGTTTTCGTGGCTAAAAGATCCTTATTCAGGTCACAGTTAAAAATTTTTGAGGGAAAGTCACATTTATAAACGCTACTTTAGATGTTACCTTATAATTACTCCATTATTTTGAATAGCTAATGAAAAAAAAAGATCCCTAAGGTCAACTTGTTTATTTTTTTTCATTAAAGGTTTTATCAGCTCTGAATACAATGGTTGGTAGTGATCTCAAGGAACTCAAACTTCTTCTGGTTGGAAGAACCGGAAATGGCAAAAGTTCAACCGGAAATTCGGTTTTTTGTAAAGAAATGTTTTCTCAATACAACATCAATGACACAGTGGCGTCACACATGGCACACGTGGATGGAAGAACAATACACGTGGTGGATGGTACCAGCATAGGTGACACTATTGAAGACATATCTGGAGGGATAAAGGCTTTATCAGATGCTGTTAATTCAGTAACAGTGTATCTTCAGAGTATCTTTGGATTCCACGCCATCCTCTTTGTTCTGAAGTACGGCGTGCGATTCACCAAACAAGAAAAAGACGCCGTGAAATGTGTCAAGTCAATGTTTGGCGAGGACGTCTTCAAGAAATGGGGCGTCATTGTCATGACTTACGGAGACAACTTTGAAAAAGATGAAGCACAAAATAGGACATTCGAGGATTGGTGTAAGAGCCAGTCAGGAGATTTCAAATCACTCTTAGAAGAATGTGATTACAGGTGCGTGCTTTTCAACAATAGAACAAACAGCAGCGAACAGCGGGAGAAACTGACGTCACTCGTTGACAGCTTGAAAGAGGTTTACACAGTGAACGAGTTTAATCGCACTTACTGCAGGATGACAAGAGAATTATTCTTACTTAGCCAAGAGGTCGAGGAGAAATTAACGCGCCCGCAGAGCCTCAACAAACAGGAAGTAGAAGTCTTGATGAAAAAGACTAAACATTATAAAATAGATGTATCCAATGCTGAACTTTCAAGTGAAACAAGAAACGAGCTGATGGGGCAAATAGTCGCTCTAGAGAGACGAGTAGATGCTGAGTACATAAAGAAAAATGTTTGCGAAGGGATATCATTAATAAATAACCCAATTCCCAGCTGCTCCATGAATTGGAAGAATTTCGTGTTCGTTATTTCTGCTGTACTCCTTTTATGTAGCTTGATAATTATCATGCTAATGATATTTTTTTCCTATTACAATGTCATCTCACGGGCGGTCTTGCCCACAGTCTTTTTTGTCTCGTTGTTGATTGTGTTGGTTTGCTCGGTGAAAAAGATACGGGAACAAACGGCATGGCAAAGATTGGAGTAAGGTTATTAAGTTAATACCAACTGCCTATTTACATGTCTAAATTTTTTTACTTTTACATTTTGGGATTGAAAATAAATATTATGATGCAATAAAATCTCCACGTAACAAAAGTCTCTTTGACATATTTATTGGTACATACAAATTTTGCGTTCAAACCGGAGGTTGGAAATAATTTCTTCTCAAAAATGACTATTTTTCTTTTCAAGTTGAAGAGTAGCAGATATGTAGGACGCATTGCATCTCGCCCTCACCCTAAAAAATTATGTAGAGTAATAGAAAAGATGCATTTTAGTAGAAAGACATAATTAATAATGCACTGCTCGTTTTTATATATTAGAAATAAATACATGTAGAACAGCTTTCACTACATAAAAAATCATTTAAGTTTTCTCCTTACCCTCTTCACTCAATTTTTTTTTCTGAGATGATGTCATCTATCCCATGCTCAATAGCCAAAACAGCTATGGAGAAGTCAATCTCTTGGTGTATTCTTTTTTATTGTAATAAATATTTCATTAGCTTAATTTTATATAAATTTCGATCGCAGTTGGAAGGAATATTCGAAATAATGAGATTATATAAGGCAATGTATCTGCGAACTTAAATATTTTAATAATCTTGACTTAGCCAAGAAGTTGGCTTAAATTGGAAATTCAATTTTTAGCCCTGTGATAAAAGTATCTTTGGCTTGAAAATCTCATGTTAGATAATTTGAATTCTTCTTCTTTTAATATTTCTTTGAACTGAGATTTAGTCTCTTAAGGCCTTGGATAATACCTGGGCAACCTGCTTCATCTGCTCAGCAATGCCATACAGCACTGTCTTCACATGGGACTCTTTTGCCTATTTAACCTCCCCGGCTATATCTAGCGCAGGACACGATTTAACAGGTGTAGTATTGTTTCAGAGGCTAGGCTAAAATGACGGTAATGATAGTTTGAATTAAAATATTCTAATTTTAAGGTCAAATGTTGAGTCCAGTAGGTTTGCTTGTGTACGAAAATCTGTTCTCCGAAATCCGTAACTGCCAAAATCTGACTTGAACTTCTACAGTAACGTAATCTAAAACTTTCTTTTTAAAAATTTTCTACATAACATGAATAAACATCCACTTTGACCCATTAGAATGTGCTCTCTCGTTCTTAGATTGAAAAGTTCGCTTAAAATTATATGATCTTCTCTTAAATATTTGTAAACTTTAAATGCCAATGCTTTCTTTCAGTATTTTATTAGATTATCTGTGATTACACTCAGCAAACTATTTTTTGGCAATATAATATTTAAATAATGTGGTCATCACTGACTTTTTAAAGAACACGTTATCAGAGTATCAGAATGATGTACACATAATATGGGATTAAAAGTTTTGACATTACAAATATTTTTATATTTTAGGATTGTTCCATATCCTTTATTTCTTTTATCAATTTATTATAATTGGTATTTATTTTATTTTCATAACATTTAGAATTTTTTAAAATTTTTAGACAGAACTTAACGACGAGGACTTTGCCACCCCTAACATAGTTTCTCCTGTGTATTAGCCCTCCTTGCCACCATCTAGCTCTCTATGCCACAGTTATTAGTGGCTTTCTAAGTTTGTGTAGGTTAAATTAGATTTTCTATACTGATAAACAATTTTGCTGTTTTAGATATGGTGTTATTTTTATTTATAGAAATACATGATTTTTCTCATATAAGAAATGAGTTTTCGAACAAATTTCCTGATATTGGTGTGAAAATAGTTATCTTAAATATATTATTAAAAACAAGATGGCAATATTTTTTTAAACTATGTCTTTAATAAAAGTACTTTTTTTTTAAAGGCAGTGAAGTAGGAAAAAAAAGTTTTTGTCCAAAAGTAATCAATTGAAGTAAATGTCACAAATATATTTGTGTATTGTATTTTTCACTTTCAGTAAATTAATTTTGTTCAAATTCAATTTTTACTATGTATTGTTATATTTTTTTTATTCGCTATTGTAAATGTATTATATCGGATGATTTGTTCTTTGTTAAAGAAATCATTTTTTCCTATATAATTAGTTTCAAATTTAAGCAGTACTCATAATATAAATATTATCGTACCGATGGCCACGTTTTTAATCTATGCGAAGGCAAAGATTCGTTCCCGGGGCGTAGGGCGTCCCTGAGTCCACCCAGTTCTGAATGAGTACTTAACATTAGTTAACAATAGCCGTGGAATGTGAAAGTTGCATAACTTGCCAAAAGATCATCCTTCATGGTCTGTGGACGCAATTATCTTCCGGAAAGAAGGATTGTCTGTATATCTGAGATAAGGTAATGAAAGCGTCTGTGTGAATCTCAAAAAGTATATATTTAATTGTAAATACGATGAACTGTTGATACTTAAATCTTTTCTTTCATCCTCTGAAAAACTTTTCTTATTACATTTCATACACAATTAATAGTTATTGCTTTTTTATTTTTTAAGTGTTTTTGATAATGTTATAGTAATTATGTTTGGACAAATGGGCGAATACACTGACAAGTCATAATCTTCAATGAAGCTTAAGCGGCTTCACATCACAGATGTACTTGATATAGATCACATCTAAGTCACATTTTATTTTTAACGCACTGTGCTGTATTATTGTTGCAGTCATAATTGGATGCACTATTCAATGCCACAAATTAACAATTTTTGTGAATACTTCGAACATCAAACTGTTTTGCTGTAATATCTCTTTAAGCTCTGTGTAATCACTATGCATGTACAATTATCATGATTAAGACATTATTAATCATGCAAACTTAGCGCGCAGCCTAAGCCCAGACGTTTTCTTATAACGTATATAATAGTATATATGTAATCAAAATATATGCCCTAATTGCTATGTATGTCCGTTCGCAACGGTAGATTTTAGAAAGCCTACGCTTAAAAGCTTTGAAAAAATATTTACTGCCGTAACATAACGTCCGCATACAATTGTAAATTATGGGGAAAAAATGAACAAAACAAAAATTAATTTTAAAAAATAAATAAAATTTATTTATTTTGAAAACTTCCGTCATTTTTTACGGGTGATACCCTAGTATACATATATTTATATATAGTTGTAGACAGTGGTGTAGCTTAGGGGGGTGGAGGGGGCGGTCCGCCCCGGGCGGCTCTCATTCAGAGGGCGGCTTTTGTGGGCATTTGAAAATCTGAGCCATTTCCGAAAAAAAAAACTTTCTCTTTTGAAGGGGGAAAACCAAGATGAAACAAAAATATTCTTAATTTTGAGTCTTAATTAACGGATTCGAGCAACATCTGTTTTTATTACACAGTGGTTGTCATAACTAACGCAAAATGTTTAAACATTTAAAATTGCTCAAAAAGTTACGGTGAAAAATTAAGTGGTATACGTCACCGACGGCGCTTTTAAAAGAAAACAGAAGGAAAAAAATCACCGCTGGCTCGAAAATATGTAACATTAATATCGCCATGACAGTTTTTGCATAACTTATATTACTTTTTAGGTTTCATAAAGTTATTGTAAGGTAACTTATTAACTTATGAAAAATTGACATCTGAAGTAAATAGTAAAACGAGATCAGATGCTGGAATTTTACTCAGTTCAATGCAATCTTTTTCTTTTCTGTGTTATCTCAATTTATGTGAACTCGTATCTGTTTTAAATTAATGCAAACATATTTCGTGGAACAAAGATATTTGTATTGTACTATTAAAAACGCTGTTACAGAGAGTTAGAGATATCAATTGAGCACCGGTTATAAGGAGAAAAATATGAGTGGGGAAAATTCAGTAGACGTGGTTCTATTTTTCGAGCAAGAAGTACAACGAGAAGTGCTTTTATCCATAGATGTAATTATAAAAGAAAATAAAAGAACGCGCTGATGAGTTACGTGTCCTTGCAAAGAAATATTCGTGAATAATACCATTTAACCTCCTAAATAAAGAATTTTAATAAAAAGAATTTTTTAATTTACAATTATAAAGAATTTTTCGATATTGAAAGAGAAGGGATCCAGGTTTCATGGCATTCCACAGGGCGGTCTTAGCATTTGCGGGGCGCTATGTAGCTTAGTATGCGAAAAGGATTGCGCGGGGCCCAGTTCGGGTAGGGATAATGTATTAATGAGGATTATTAGTGAAAATTAAGATAAGTGGGACCTATGAAAGCGCGGGGCCCACTCCAACTGCATAGGTTGCAGTAGCCTAAACCAGCCCCGCCTGTATCCACACTACAAGAAGAGGCATTATGTTAAAAAAAACGGGGGGAAATCCCATTTGATCTATTAAAATATATTCAAAAGTATAGATTGGAAAATTCTTTACCCAAAATTAATATTTGGGTAAGAGTTTTTTCAACAATTGCTATCAATGTATCTAGTTGAAGAAGAAATTTATTCGCTCCACAATAAGTAATTTAAGACTACAAAATCTTGCAATATACACGATTTTTCCTCTATGGAAGCTAGGTAAGTTAGTAAATTTATAAATAATAAGAAATGTGTTTACTCACTGATGTATACAATGTCTTTGTTTATTCAAAAAAAAAAAAAAACAGCAACATCTATTTAAAAATAAAAGCATATTAATTGTAAATGTTTTGGGGTATGCATTTGGAATATGTTTTGTCTCATTTGAGGAATGGGGGGACCTACGACCACAATAACTTTCTTGTGGCCTTCAAACAATTATCTTGTATTTTTATAAATGTGTATTTATAGGTAAATCATCTGATGAGAGACTTTTTTTATTTAACATTTACATAAATAGGGCATGCAGTGGTAAAATTCTCCCCCACCTCATACAATGTGCATCGTTTCAATTACAATTATTTATTCATGTTTATCTATACTAATAAAAGGGAAAGGCCTCACTGACTGACTGACTGACTGACTGATTCATCACTAATTCTCCAACTTCCCGTGTAGGTAGAGTCATGAAACTTTGGGAAGTTGTTACGTACCCTCTGACTACGAAAATTGGCGAAAAAGAATTTTGAAAATCTCACTCATGTGGGGCCGGGGGCCCAAAATCTTTTTTGGCTACTTCACTATTTCTCCAACTTCCCGTATAGATAAAAGCATGAAACTTTGGGAAGTTGTTGGAGACACTCTTACGACAAAAAATGGCGAAAAAGAATTTTGAAATTCACACTCATGGGGGCCGGGGCCCCAAAACTGTTTTTCTCCTTATATTAGCTATATGCTAATTTAAAATCAATAATTCATCTATTTCCCGTGTAGTTAGAAGCATGAAACTTCAGAAATATTTTGAGTACATGCTTCCAACGATAATTGGCAAAAGAGAACATTACATTTCCCACTCATGGGGGCTAGGGCCCCGAAAACGATTTTTTCATTAAATTAGCTATATAAACATTGAAAATCACAATTCTCCTATTTTCCGAGTAGGTAGACTCATCAAATGTGGGAGTTTCACACTTTCACGATGTTAGCTGGTGAAATAATTGTTAAAATTTCTCTTACAGGGGGGATGGGGGCCCAAATTTAAAAACTAAAAATCACTATTTCTTTCATTCACCATGTAGGTGGAGAGATGAAACTTTAGGAAGTTGTTGAGTTTAATCTCCCGATGATAATTGGCGAAGGAGAATGTTAAATGCCCACTCATAGAGGTAAGGGAGCCCCCCAAAAATGGGACCCCATAAAAAAATTATCCCCTTATATGAGCTATTTACAAATTGCAAATCAATAATTCTCCTGTTTCCCGTATAGTTTGAAGCATGAAACTTTGTAATTTTTTTGAGTACATGCTTCCGATGATAATTGGCAAAAGAGAATGTTAAATTTCCTACTACTGGGGGCCGGGGCCCCCAAAACATTTTTTTATTGATATTAGCTTTACAAAAAATTGAAAATCACTAATTCTCCTATTTCCCATGTAGGTAGAAGCATGAAACTTTTGAAATTTTTTGAGTACGAGCTCCCGACAATGGCAAAAAGAATGTTAGAATTCCCTCTAATTGGGTATCGGGGGCCCAATTATATTTTTTCTTATATAAAAAAAACAAAACTTATCACTAATTCTCCATCTTTCCGTGTAGGTAGGAGCATGAAACTTTGGGTAATTGTTAAGTACCCTCTCAGGACAAATGTTGGTGTAAAAGAATTTTGAAATACACACTCATGGGGGCCGGAACCCCAAAAACGTATTTTTTTCTTATATGAGATTTATAAAAAATTGAAAATCACTGATTCTCTTATTTCTCGAGTAGGTAAACTCATGAAACATTGCGGAATTGATGATTACACTTTCACGATGGTAGCAGATGAAAACATTTTTTTTTCTTATATTAAAAACCGACTCATCACAAATTCCACAATTCATCGTGTAGGTTAAAATATAAAACTTTAGCAAGTTGTTGGGTACCCTAAAACGACGAAAATTGGCGTAAATAAATTTTTAAATACACGCCCATGAGGGCCTGGGCCCAAAAAAACGTGTTTTTTTTCCTTATACGTGCTATAAAAATATGAAAATCAATCATTCTCCTATTTTCCAAATTGGCAAAGGCATGAAATTTTGGGGGTTTGTTAACTACACTTCCACGATGGTAGCAGGTAAACAATTATTTAAAACATTCTTTACTGTGGGCTGGGAGGCCAAAATGTAGATTTACCCTAATATTAACTATATAAAAATTTAAAATCCCTAATTCTCCCATTCCCTATGTAAATAGAAGCATAAAACTGTAGGAAGTTGTTGGGTACCCTTTCGCGACAAAAAATTAGCGTAATATAATTTCAAAATTCACACTCATTGGGGCCGGGACCTCAAAAACGTGTTTTTTCCAAATATGTGCTATATACAAATTGAAAAGCACTATTTTTCCTATTTCCCAAATAGGTAACGCATGAAACGTTGGATATTTTTTAAATACACTTCCACGATGGCAGCAGGTGAAATAATATTTAAATTATTCCTTGGTGGGCGCTGGGGGCCAAAATATAGTTTTTTATGCACTCACTCACTTATCACTAATACTCAATCTTCCCGCAGCAAAGCGCGGTCAAATTGCTAGTTAATTTATAAAAACCATCATAAGATTGACTTAAGGGGCCGTCCATAAATGACGTCATGTGATTTTGGCTGATTTTTTACCCACAGCCCCCTCGTCACACGGAGTTACGAAACGAAAACTTAGACCCCTTACTCAATGTGACGTCACAAATACCCCCCTCCATGCATAAAAGCCGTATTTTCTTTTTGTAATGTGCATGTTTTAAATCCTTTTTTTTTGTGGTCATTTAAATGTTTTTTAGTGTAATGCTGCACTCACTCTAATATCGTAATACGCATGAAACCACATAAAACACCATTAAATAAAGTGTTGGTAATTAAATATATTTCAGTGGAAATTTTATTTAAAGTTGCGCGTTTTAAATGACGTCACATGTGTGACTCTCCTCTCCCCCCGGTGCGTGACGTCATTTACCGGTGTCTCTAAAAGGGCGGCATATTGGAGTCCGCCCCGGGCGGCAAAAGCTCTAGCTACGCCACTGGTTGTAGAAAAATCACCGACGTAAGTACCACAGTTTGAATTTAAATCAGTTTTGTGTAAACTCTATAGCTAATTCATGGATTTTTGCAGATCATATACAAATACAGTAACACTCCATTGAGTCGCTCGGGTCCATATTTATGTAATCGCGACTTAAGTAAATCACGATTTATCGTCACTGTCGCCTAACACAGATTTCAGTGTAACTTAATGAAGGAATTAAAGAATAAAAAAACATGTTGTCTTCACTCCAAAATTATTTACATTAAATTAAGTTTGTAATCGCGTATAGATTTAATTTCTATTGATACATGTCATGGTACCATTGTTTTAATCCAATATATTAAAAGAACTCTGATTATTTTGGGATTACTGGTTCAGTTCTGGCTTCAGCTATGGTTTCAGCTATGGTTTCAATCATACATAGCTAACAGATCACAGGTGGTATCAGTAGATGGCTGTATCTCTTACAGAGGTGACTTGGTTTATGGTGTGCCTCAAGGCTCCGTTTTGGGTCCGGTACGTTTCGTTCTGTATACAATGCCACTACTTATACTGCTCGAAAAGCATTCAATTAAAAGCCAATCATTTGCAGATGATACTGAACTTTACATTCACACTGATCCCTCTGATATTGACATCACTGTCCAATTGATGCAGGAGTGCATTGGTGAAGTAAAGTCTTGGATGACTTTAAGCAAGCTAAAACTGAATGATAATAAGACAGAAGCACTGCTATTCTGTAACAATAAATCACGCAATGCTTTGACTCTCCCGAATTCTATTCAGGTGGCTTGTTCTGATATACTGTTCACAACATCGACTAGGAATCTTGGCTACATTATATCTAACAACATGTCTACTAACAACTTCATCAATCACACCTGTCGTTCTGCCTATACTGCCATTCGTCAGATCAGTTCAATCTGTCATTACTTAACAGATAGTGCAACAAAAACTCTAGTCTGTGCTCTTGTTCTAGCTCGTATTGACTACTGCAATTCTCCTCTGTCAGGTGCGCCAAAACAATGCATTGAAAAATTACAGAGAGTTCAAAATTAAGCTGCCAGATTAGTTCAAAAGGCAAAAAAAAAAAAAACATGACCATGTTACTCCGCATCTTTACTCACTTCATTGGCTACCCATACAAGCTCGAATTGATTACAAACTGGCTGTTCTGTGTCACAACTTCTTTTCTGACTCATGCCCTTCATATCTTATTGAACTATTTTCGGTCTACTCACCAAGTCGTCAGCTACGCTCTTTTGCAGATACACGCATTCTCGGTGTTTCTAAGACAAGAACTAAAACATTTGGCGAGAGGTCATTCTCTTTTTGTGCAGCCAAACAATGGAATTCTCTTCCATTACACATCCGTAGAATTTCAACTGCTAAGTCATTCAAGACTGCACTTATGACACATCTTTTCAAAATTTATTTTGAAAATTAATGAAACAACATTTCTTTAAATGATTAACGTAGCTGGTGTTAAACGTATTGTCATTTATGTAGTTAGTATGATATGAATGTTTCTTTAATTAATTTATGTATTGTTATCTTCATGTAAAGTGCTGTGAGCCCAGCTCCTTGCTGGGATACAGCGCTATATAAATTATCATTTTATTATTATTATTATTATTTTAAAAATTACAGAAAAACGATAATCGTCTATTTCTGATGCTTTGTAGTAAGCCGAATGTTAATGAACTAATTCGTTTTATTTGTTTGTTATAACTACATGTCCAGCCCAACGATAACAAATTTATTTTATTTAACTCTCAACCCAAAAAGATTACACCGAAAACTTTTATAAAGTCAACATAATTTTTATCAGATAAAACGTTTCGTCCTAAAGAGATAAATCTCAAGAGGGTGGCTTCATTGCGTGTATTACGTTTTAAGATATGTGTAGTGTATGGGGCACACCAGGACAGTGTGGATAACGTAAACGTCAATATTGGACCATCTTGTGTGCGGTAGTTGACAAATTATTTACGATGTTTGATAGGACGAGCTGAGGGATCTACGTAAAGTTGTTTCGTGAACTTTCGATCAGGCCACCTATGACAATTTATGTTTTGTCTTGGTTTTCACCATCGAATCACGTTTTATCATCAGAAGAAAGTGTATCACTCAGGATACTGTGGTGCAAGGTAATCGGAAGAAAATAAAAATGAAACCCAAGTGATTTAGTTATTCATATACATGGTAAATCTTGAATAGTCAGCAGAGTAAATTATTACCTTAGATGTTTTGAAATATTTTGTTTAATGTCTCTCACTTTTATCACTCTTCTGTCCCTCCCACAATCTCCTTTTCCAAGTCTCCTTCAACTCTTTGTCCATATCTCACTACTCATAACTCTATTAGAACTAGCTTTCATCAAGAGCAACTGAAAGTTATGAAGCTGAAAAAAAAACGTTAAGAACACTAGTTGACTACTGGGTCATTTGTTCCAAATTCAGGGAAGTCCAAAGTCCAGTCTGTGGGCCAAATGGGGTGCGCGCTTAAATTTTAAATTTCCCGCGACTTTATCTAAATAGTTAACGGACTCCTGGATGTTTTCTATAGTGACTACATTATAATATTAGGAAAAACTAAATTATGAGATTTTTTTGTTAGAAAATACGATGATGTCGAATGATGGAGAAAGTTCATGCCATTTCATTGACCTACAGTTATGAGCTGTTATGTGTACAAACATTGATAAGGTCCGATGGAAAAGAATAATATTAAAATAGAAATATTGTTTATTTTCTGATTTCTTAGTTGATTCACCCAGCATTAATGTTCTCTTAGTACAGAAACTGTAGAAATGATTTAATTCTCTATTATTTACAGAAAAGTATAATCGAACAAATTGAATCGCATGAACTATACAATTACTAACTGCATTGTCAACCGTGTAACCATAGACAAGCTAGGCAGTCAATTGCTTTGTTAAGTTCTTCTTGTGTGAGCACGACATCGAGATCTTCCATGGGCCGCATAGCGGGGATGTCATCTAGAGCGATGCTGGAAACTGTGGTAACTGTTGCATACAGTTCCAGATAATGCTCAACCCACCTTTTTAGCTGTCCTGCCTTCTCTTGGAAAATTTCTCCACTTTGGACATGAGGGGGGCAACTTTGGATGTCAATGTGCCAGTTGCTTTTTTTGCTATTTCCGTACAATGCTTTAGTTTTCCCCATATCTGCAGCTGACTGTATGCTGGAGCAGATGTTAAGCCAGTGGGTATTGGCGCATTGACGTGCGACATTTTGGGCATGTGACTTGGCTGCTTTTAAGGCATGCAGCCTATCGGGTGTAGGCTTTTCCATGTAGACCACAAGAGCTTTCCTTTTGGCTTCAGTGACAGGTTTCGTCTCGTCTGAATGTGCTTCAAACCAGTCCGTGCTTTTGTTGGATTTTTTAACAAAGGGGCTTACAGGTACCAGCTATTCAGGGGCCCCAACATTTCTAGCGGCCGCGATTATGTCATGATAATGCAACAGAGGCCAGTTTCAGGATATCCTACAACCCTGCTAATCGCAAGCATGAATATTTGGGTTAGCTAGTGTGTTAATCAGTATGTGGTACATTGTGTATAGTACATTTTAAATTGTAGATTGTGTATGGTAGACTGCAAGTGTATTGCTTCCTGAAGTGAGAACCAGATTTGAAGACATGTAACTGCCACGTACGACTGTAGTGCGCCACTTTGATTCTATCAGTGACGAAATGATAAATTTTGTGCTTTTTCCAAAATCAAATTTAATGTTAAATATTAAGTACAATTATATTTAATGACGCCGAATTTCGCTAAAATCAACTAACATCGAGTGAACCACGAGCAAAAACGATTATCTATAGTTTCCACCTCAGCCTTAAGGGATTTAAAAAGGCTTAATCCCATTTAGGAAAAAAAATTGTATTAGGTTAATTCCCTTGAGACGATTTTTAAAAAATGCATAAATCACAACTTAAAACGTTTAGTTAACGTTATTTTCTTTTGAATGGCATTTCTTTCATTTCTTACAAATTTGAATTTACTAAAATATTTTTTTTTACGGCTACTTTGGCTTAAGTAAACTTGGTATAACTCCGGTTTGGACGCGAAACAGTTTACGTGGTATACAACCTTTGCATGGATAAAGACATTTACTTAGATACAGCAGTTGGGATAGAACTTGTGTGTGGTCGTCCATTAATGACGTCATGTGATTGTAGCTGATTTATCCTCCCCCACCTCGTCACACGTAGTCACATAAAGTTAGCCCCCCCCTCAAATATGACGTTACAAAGTTTTTCTCTTTCCTTCAATAAAAGTCATGTCTCTTATTTGAAAATGAGCATGTTTAAAATCACATATTGTCATTTCATGTTTGTTTGTTTTTATTTCAGGCTACACTTTAATTACCATAACACCCTTAAAGCAATAAAATTCTGTTTGATGAGGATATCTTGAAGACATTTGATGATCCTGACGACGAATAGAGACAAATATGAGAATAACAACTTAGATACCAAACCACGTGACGTTACGAATATCTAAGGACTTAATCTACTTAACACTGAAAATATTTTAAGTGTTATATTAAGTTAAAGAGGTTTTAAAGTGATGGTATTTTAAAATAATTTTAATATTATTTTACACTGTAAATTATATCTATATATAATTCTCTTCATGGTTCAACCATACCGGACACCCAGCTGTCTTTTTGCCCCACCGAACAATCAGCTAGCAAAAAAAGTTAGTGCAGAGGGTGGGGGGATCATCGAGACAAAGCCAACGTTCAATTGAGGTCAATTTCTTTGTTCTTTCAGAACAACAGAATAGCTTGTATTTCGTAATGTAGTGGTTATTACATTGGCCTAACACGCGGAACGTCGTAAGTTCAAGCCACCGCTAGGAAATTCCTTTTTTTTATTTTAAAAATTGTTTGTGTTTGTGCCCGTTCATTTCCCGCTTTCTTCGCAACACGGCTGTAAGCTTTGTTTCTCGACATTGGCATAATAACTTCGTGCTCTCTGTTGTGCTCAATGACAGAAAAGTAGTCACACACTCTCCTCCACAATCACTTTCATGAAATGTCACCCGTCACTAAATCATTAGCGGCGTATGATACGACGCGGGACGGCTATTTGTTTATTTTTGACAAACTAGGGTGTTGCAGGGTGGGGGTGATAAGTAGCTAACCGCAGAGTACATGTTTCCAGACCAACAATGCGTCGGCAGTTATCCCCACCCCCAAGGTGCATTCGCTCTTTTCTGATTTCTTCGTGATGTAGTTTGTGTCTGTTCACCCACCACCCCTCCTTTTCTTTGCAATATTTATGAGCAATGCCGCGGGCATCTACTTTTCAATATTTTCTATGATATATAAAGCTGAGCTGTTGTTTGTATTTATGTTTATTTGTTTGTTACAACTCTTAGTCCAATATCAAGGAAAAGACAAAATAACGGACTGGCACCAAATTTGTCTTTACGTTTCTTTGAAACATGCAGATGATTTTAGTTTTGTTGGGTTCTTTAATAATCTAATCAGTTGTGCCTGAAAGCCGTAATTATTTTTTTTAATCACGAAATGTAAAGACAAAGAGAGAATAATTTAATATCATTTCTATATTGAAAACGTTTAGATGGGCGTTCAAAAAGAAAAATTTTTGGTGCTGTATTTGAAATAATTTTTTTCAGTGATACTCTTAAAAAATCTCTTATTGTCAGATAACGTTGTGCACATTTTGGTGTAGATCTAAATGTTTTAATTTTTTTACTATCCGTTTTATTAATAAGATTTATATTGGTAGGGCCTTGACTTTTTTATGTGAACATTTTTAATATTGTAGACTCAAATTACCCGCACTGCGCAGTTGCTAGTAGGATTCAGTTGCATTGAAAACTCACGTACCAACTTTATTTGAGATGGGCCCATATTTAACACAAAGACAGTTGGAAAGTGGAATGTGTCGGCCGATACTGGCTCTAATGTTAAAGAACAATTACATTTTTATTGTGACTATTTATTTTAGTAGACTGAAAAATTAATGCGTTAATCCCTAAAGTGGCGCCTGGTAGGTAAATCGAAAAGACGTAAACAAGGTAAGAGTTAGCCTGACATGACGTAACAAAACAGCGAACGTTTCGGCAAAGAGCCCTTTTCAACGGATAAAACGAATATCTCAGTGGTTCTGAGCCTGTGGTCCGCCGAGGTGTCCCTGGCAGTTCGCGAGCAAAGGTCAATTTTCTTTTTTTAATTAAAAACACGAAAATTTCAGAATAGTATCACTTTCCCGATATATTGATTAATTTTAATCCCTCGACGGCGATAGCATAGCGCCGAAGATATTCTTTTCCCGTTTAGCTATTATACCGGAAATTACATGATCACATAATATTCTGCAAGACTATGATTGTTTTATTGAAATTTAGAAACATTTTTTTTTTTAAAAAAGCTGAATAAATTAGCCTCAAATTAACATTTACAATTATTTTAATAAATTAATTCAATTTATTAAACACATGCTTAGATTTGTCATAAATAAAACCACCGAACATAAAGAGAACAGTGATATCCTCACAATCTGTGTGAATCTAATGCAGTTCCGGATTTAAAATAAAAAAAAGACGAATTACCATTCGAAGGTATAATCAAGATCATCGCGCTCTACGTTTATATGCGTCATAGTAAATTATCAGCCCAGATCAGATTATGTGATATTCCCGCAAATTCTTGCAAACGAGGCACTGAAATCTGCAAAACTCCGAAAAAAATATTAAAATTAATCAATCTCAATGTTAGCTCAGAGAAACCATTGGGATACTTCCTCCGCAAAAAAAAACAAAACAATAGGTTTAGTTGATAGTCAGAAGCACTGCATACGACAAGCAACTAAAGGCAATGAAATAGCTTTAAGAGCAATATTTTTGGTGGCTGCAAATACTTAACGAGCTGCAAGGCCAAAAACCCTGGTTATTATGGGGGGTAGAGAAAAGAAAACAAGCTTATTTATAATTTGAACGATAGCTTATGAGTTGCTTTTATGACTTAATTAGCTGAAATCTTTGAAGAACTGAGTAATATTAATTTATCTCAACAAGGAAAGCAGACGCATTTAATTACTCTCAGTGACAAATTATCTGCTTTTACGAAAAATCTTGATCTTTTGATAACAAGAGTGTTTTATGGTAACTTTGACATGTTTGATCAAGTGTAAGAATTTACCGATAAACCAGAAAATTCATTTTAAAAAACAACAACTTTTGATAAATATGATTTCTGACAATATATTAAATCACCACAGGATTAATGTTACTTCTACTTTGGTTTCCTGAATATTCAGAGTTTTTCGTGTGTTTCCAATCCTTTTCTTGCAAACATTGACTTATTAAATTTTACCGACATCGAATATAAACTAACTCATGGAGCTTACCAGCGATAATACTTTAAATTTTGAATATGATGCATTAGAAAGTGAGCTTGATGAAATGTTTTAGTATTCAAAAAGCTTTTAAAATACTTTAACCTTTTGCAACATCATTTTTTGTGAATGTGGATTTTCTGACTTGGTTAAAAATCAATTTTAAAAATTGTTAATGACTTGAAGACAACTGCGATGGAGTCTCACAAGTATTACATCTCGTTTGGATGTGTTGTGCTCAATTATATAATAATATATCAGCCTTACTAATACTAACAACTGGTTATGACTTTTAGTGGGGTTTTTTTTAATAAGCAAGAAGAATTGAATTATACTTATAGTTATAGGACTAGTAAAAGTGACATTTGTTCGTTAAAAAATGAAAGCTATTGCAGTCTGTTTCCATCCATATTGTTTTTGGATCACGTAGTATAGGGATATAGTTTTACTAACAAACATGTGCACTAATAACTAGCTATATTCAAAGTATAATTTCTAATACAATATCAAGTGCGAAAATAGCACAATTTTAAGTAGTGCTCCGTGGCTACGGCACACATTTTTCAAATGGTCCTTGAATCTGAAAAGTATGTTAACCACTATATTAGAGTTTAGACTTCGTGTGTTAGTTATCTAGGATACACACGTCATGGCACGCAACCCTCGCCATTTACAATGACATAAATCTATTGAACTATTTTAGCCAATTAACTTTCCAAGTAGAAGCGATTCCAATCTTAAGATGATAACTGTTGGCTGATTCAGTTCATCGGTTGTAATCACCATTATTCAAATTTTCAATTTTCCCGAGAAGGTCAGTTTTGGTGAAAGTCAGACAGAGGTGCATCAGTGGAACACTTAAGTGCTGACTTGTCTTAAAACATATCTCTTGTTGACGTAGAGACGTTAAGTACACGAGATATTTGTGTACTTTAAAGCTCAAACGTGGTGTCAAATTAAAAATTGGCAGCAACTGGCAGGCACTCTGGGTAGAATGAGTACATTGTATAGATAAAATCGGGAATGTAGAAGGAAAACATACCCACCGATAATCAGATGTATGGATGCGGTTGAGAAAGACCTTCAGCTTCAAGGGTTCTAGTATGGTAGCGAAAGGCCTGAATAGATAAAATTGATAGACTAGGGCAGTTCAGGGACGATCGTAGGCCTTAGTGCCAAAGTTAATGATGATGAAGATGATGTTCCTAACAGGGCTGCTACTCGTTGATAAATATTTTAGTGTAGCTTGGAGTCAAGACGGAAATAATTACCCTACAACTGAATTCACTGCCCAATGTGTCCCATTTCACAGCGAGAGACCTTGAGTTATTTTATAACTTGACTGTCTCATGTTGATTTTTTTTAAAAAGCGTCATTCCTATTGTGTCAGAGGTGTAGCTAGGATATTTTGAGTCCAGGAAGAATCTATAAAATTGGTGCCCCACCCCTTTTCCGTGTATTTTTTCTCCTTTCACTTCTTATTTAGGAGATGATATGTAAGCCTCGTTTATAAATCCTAAAGTACTTTGTCGCCCAGGGACATATGCAGCCTCTGCCCCCCCTCACTACGCCACTGATTCGTGCTGTTCAGTTATCATGATTTTCGCTACTAAACACTTTTACAGTAACCGGGATTGATCTGATTGTAACAAACTCTGCAGCTTCGTTTTATTCATAACATGATATTTATGAACTGTTCCGTTATATGGTATTATGAACTAATTCAATTTTATTTGTTTGTTTTAACTACATGCCCAACTCAACGATAACCAATTTATTTAATGCAACTCTCAAACCAAACTGATTACACCGAAAATTGGTACAGTGTCAAGATAATAATTTTTATCAGATAACACGTTTCGCCCGAAAGAGATACATCTCAATAGGCATGCTCTTTAATTTGCGTTACATTAAAACATCTGTGTATTGCACACCCGGATAGTGACAGAAACGTAGACGTCCATGTTGGACCATCTTGTGTGCGGTAGTTGACACATTGTCTACAGATGTTTTAATAGGAGGAGTTGGTGGATGTAAGAAAGTTGTCTCGTGAACTTTCGGGAGATGTTTCGTGAAATTGTTGGACGATCCTGCAGCTTTTGTCGATCTGTTCGGCTATAAAATGTTTTGGTTTTCACCATCGTTCCACGTTTTATCATCATAAGAAAGTGTATAACTCAGGATACTGTGGTGCAAGGTAATCAGAAGAAAAAAAAATGAAACTCACCATTTTTATTTATTCGTATACATTGTAAATCTGCAATAGCAGAATAAATTAATAACGTAGGTGTTAAGAAAGATTTTTTTTAAAGTATCTCGCCTCCTCCCTATCTCTCTCTCTTTTCCTCTCTCTCTCTCTCTCTCTCTCTCTCTTTCCCCCCTCTCTTTCCACCCTCTCTCTCTCTCTCTCTTCCCCCCCCCTCTCTCTCTCTCTGTGTCACTGACAATACGTACGCAGTAAAAATAACCATCTTTATTCTTAACGTTGATATTATTACTAAAATTTGCGCAAATCGCTATTGATGGAATAAAATGATTTCGAAGTCTCGAAAATCGCGACACTGTCCCCTTTATCCCTCCCACCTCCTCTTACAAAATCAAAAATAATAAAATTACAATAAACATACAAAAATCCTGTCATCAAAGTTATGTACATCAATACATAATTTTAATCACATGATTTTTTAAATCAAAGTCTCAACGTAGGTCATATTGTTCATTGTCTTACTCCGGTACGAGCATGTTTTTACTTTATGGAATACGAGCCTCTATGTAAAAAGTATGGATATTTCTGACGTAATATGTTAGATTTGACCAATTTAAATGTAGAATATTGAAATATGGGACAATCAAGTGTGTCTTTTAACCTTATCTCATCGGCCCCCAAACTCCTTTATTAACCATACACACACACTCACTCACACACACATACACTCACACAAACTCACACACACACTCACACACACATGCACACACACTCAAACACACACACATATACTTTTTTCGTTTTTTCCTTATCCAGCGCGCTATAAGGTAGCCATATAAGTTATAACGCTTGGCAGATATTTTAACATTTCCTGATGTTAGGTATGGGAACAGAGATCAGCAGAGCAGCTACCCAGAAATATCCTCCTAAAGTTCATGACGAAAAACGTTGATTCCTTAGCTGATTCACCCCCCCCCCACACACACACACACACACACAACATACATGTCCTCCAAATAAAGATGACTTAAATTGATTAAAATCTCTATATTTTAAAGAAAAATAAAAGTGTGCAAAATTAATCGTGTGAACGATATGTTCACTATATGTCTATCCCAGGGGTCATGAAACCATGGCTCATGAGTCAGATGTAGCTCTGTTGATGGTTGCATCGGGCTCTCAGACACAATTTTAATTGTAAAAAACAACGTTTATTCAGACTTATTCGAACTGCATATTAATTGCTTTTTAAAAAATTAAAATAATAATAATAAAGAATTCAGAGACGTAATTATTGTACTTTCAGTGTTGAAATTATACAAAATGCACACATTAACTTTACTTTACTTTTGACTTTTAAACATAATAAATGGCTCTATAAGATTTATTTTTCAAAATATGTTTCAAAAAGTTTCTCGAATGACTAGTCTTATAAAAAGAATAAAAAAATATATAAAAATACTATAATTTGAAAAACGTGGTAAAGTTTTCGCCTATCGGGACAAACAAAACAACTCTTCATCTCAACCCACAAAAATAAATAAATTTACTTTCCACAGTTTTCCGAAATGGCCGACGACAAGCCGACCTACTCCCTCCTCTTGGTGGGCATGAAAGGTGATGGAAAAAGTTCAACTGGAAATTCTATTTTAGGAAAACATGTGTTTGACCCAGTACACGCCAACATCACACAGCCTCACATCATTAAACACGGTGAGACTGTTATTGACGGACAGCGGATCCACGTTGTAGATGGTAATGACATAGGTGACACAGGTAAGGATCTAAAGGTCAGCGAGGCAGATCTCAGAGAGTCTTTGGACACCACAATCTGGAATGGTGTATCTGGATTCAACGCTATTGTTTATGTCAGGAAGTACGGTACACGATTCACCAAACAGAACAAAGAATCCGTTCAGTATTTAAAAACATTGTTTGGTGATGACGTTTTCAAGAAGTGGGGCATCAT
Source organism: Radix auricularia (assembly GCA_002072015.1). Classification (NCBI taxonomy): domain Eukaryota; kingdom Metazoa; phylum Mollusca; class Gastropoda; family Lymnaeidae; genus Radix; species Radix auricularia. The sequence goes on from MUZC01004785.1 coordinate 572,299, forward strand.
GGTGACGACGTACGGAAACAATTTGATAAACACAACGAATTCATTTGAGTCTTGGTGTCTGGATCAATCGGGTGATTTCAAATATCTCTACGAGGAATGCAGCCGCAGGTGCGTGTTGTTTGACAATAGGAGAATGGATGATCCATCACAAAGACAAGAACTTTTGAAAGCTGTGGATGACATCATGTCATCTGATGATTATGTGTTGTATACAAGATTTATCTTTAAAAAACATCAAGCTTCAAATAATTCAAAATTGGACGGAAAGGCAGAAATCGCTGGTCAGAATTCAAACATAAATTATAAATGCAATGTGTCTGAATCAACAGATGTCGCTAATCCAAATAACAGAGGGAACCACTTCTTTACAGAACCGCCTGAAGTCACAAGCCATTGCCCCAATATCCCTGAAACATCAGGACGTATAAGTCATCATTCAAGCAATTCTTCCAATCCAGATGTCGAGAGAGGAATACCTAATCCCGTACAAAATGACGTGACACTGAAAATTAAAGATGGTGAAAATATTTCTATAAAATTTCTTGGATTTTTCGTGTTTCTTATCTTTGCTTTCCCTGCTGCCTACTGTGTTCTAGATTATTTCAAGGTTAAGACTCTTACCATTAGCTTGGCCTTTGTCTGTACCGCTTTTGGTTTGATTGCCATTACTTTAATCTGTAGCTTGTATTTTATTCTTAGAAAAAGCCTCGCGTCCAACAGCACTTCACGTTATCACAAAATGTCTTAGTGTTCAACAGAAACTTTTTTAAATTTAGCCTCTCAGATATTGCTAAAATTTAAATTCATTCCCTTAAAAGGATTTGGAATTTTTTTTTTTAATTTAATAAAAATTTAAATAGATTAATTTTTTCTTGCCTAATGTGTGCGGAACGGATCCAAAAATTCAAAATAACAAAATGATATTTGATTTACGTTAGTCCCTTTCAAAAATTAGACCTTTATACCACATGATATTTACAGGGATGAGAATGTGGATGGACGAGGAGGGAGGGGCTTAGAATATGATTGGCTAGGTGACGGGGCGTCTTATGCATACATCTTCTGATTAAAATTACATAAAAACTTTAAAATGTACTGTTCTTACACGGCGTAAAGAGATGTTTATAAATCTTTAATTTTGAACAAATATAAAATTGTTGCATCCACACTTTATACAAAAGTATTATGAGCCGTCCATAAAGTAGGTCACGGTAATTTTGGCTATTGTTAACTGCCCCCTGTCACAAATTGTCACAAATCTTGGACACCCACCCCCATCCACAGTGCGTCACACTTTCGAGATAAATACATTTTTAATTTTAAAAAAATAATTAAAATTTAATATAAAACACTATGACGTAACACATGGCTGGACACTCCCCCTACCCACTGTAACAAACTGTCACATTTTATTGCGTACTTTATGGACGGCCCCATAAGTGGCAACTTCGATAATGACAAAATTTTTAATAAATTCTTTAATATCCTAAAAATTGTATGTCCTTGATTTGGGCCAAAATGTCTTGAATTTTGTTACCGAACTACTCATCTTCTTTCTTTGATGAACTTTGCATTAAGGCGGGATGGGCAGAATAAGTTCCGTGGGCCAAATGCGGCTAGACATTTGCTTCATATCCGCGTTTTTCTCGTGTTCTTCATTAAAGCGACAACTGCAATGCGCGTGCGATTAAAGGGATATCATAAAGCTTGGTCCTTTTGAAAAACGTTAAATTGCTTAATTCCCTTCAATAGATTGTGGAGAAGAAATAAACGTTAAAAAATACTAACAACCATGACATAAAACTTTTGATTTATTGTCCATTGAATGGTGATTGTTTTAGTTGTTAAACAGAATTGACAGGTAAATATAATATTTTTAATAGTCTAATCAAAATTTATAGATAGTGAAAGGGTGTTAAAGATATTTAATTTCAGTACTGATTAAACAAGATTTAGATATCGCAACTACCTTCAAAAAATAAAGACTGATGTTTTTTATAATTCTATAACATTGGTTTATTGTTGGCAGATTATTCAGAGCATTTATGTCGTAAATGTTTATACACCTTTGAGCGCGAAAGTTTACTGTGCTGTTTTATACCCCTTTTGTATTTCTGTTTATACACTATCAAATAATGTTCAATACATACACATAAAATTCCATTAGACATATTCTTTATAAATAAAATGTAAAAAAAAATTAAACATAGTCACATTTAATACATTATATACATCACACAAATCTCACACTAACACTGACACTCAATATATAGAACCATGAAACAATGATGATATAATGACACTGAAACGTTGTTGTTGTTTTTTTTAATCTGAAATGAAAAAAAAATTAGACAAAAATATAATAGGCATATCACATATAGGCCAATGTTTCAGAGGGGAATATAAATACTTTTATAATGCTAAATGAATTGGAGTTTAAATATTTTACTTAAATAGGCCTATTAGATCAACAGATTTGCTGTAATCAAAAGAAAATTATTCTAACTATTAAGGCCTTCAAAGCTGCCCCTTTAACGCGCGTATTCAATCTTAACTTTAAAAATTAATTAAGCAACAATGAAACAATTTTTTAATGATAAACGTAGCCTATATGCATGTTGTATTTATGATATAAAATGTTTACATTGAATGACTTGATAATTATGTGTGTTACTTTTTTATGTCAAGTGCTGTGAACCCAGTTGCTTGCTGGGGTACTGTGCTATATAATTTACCAAATTATTAATTAATAATAATGTTTGTACCCGTTCTGATGTTTGTTCTAAAATGTTTAAAATAAGGAAAGAAATAGTAAATGGAGCAAGTGGGAGAATTCAGTGTAATGTCAAAGAAGATGTGTGTCAGTTCACAAGACAACAAAGTTTCGGATGGACACATCAAGGCAAGAAAAAATCTTTCATAAATTTTAATATTTCTTTAAATTATTGGTTTCACCATAATAACTTTCATATTTGCTGTTGATTTTAAAGAAAAATTTTGTTGCAGCTGGATTTGATATTTAGTGGAAACTGCGTCAAAAAATACAATATTAAAAAACTTCTGTTCCAATTAAATTTTTTTGTTGTTCCATGTGTTGTGTTGCTTTTTTTTTTATTATTGAAGACATTGTCAGTAGGATTAACGCTTAACAAAAATGGAGCTGACAACATTGTAAAATAAAGGGACATCTTGCATAAATGCTGGTTATGACGTTTTTTTCTTAATTATTATATATTTTTTGTTTTTGTGTTCTTGTTTGTTTGTTTTTTTGTTTTTTTTTTTGTTGTTTTTTTTCTTCCCCTCTGAAAGCAATAATTAGCTTTTTATGACCATTTGTATAGAAGAACTATATAGAAAATATTATGATACATTCTAAACACAAACCAGTGCTAACAGAACATCGTATAAAAATGAAATCTACTATTCGAAATTATACGTTACAGAATACTGATTTAGTTGTTCTCATAGATTCAGCTACATCTCAATAAAAACGTATAGAATTCACTTCACCTGAATAGCCAGAGTAAGTTAAATTACATGCAATTTTAGAATGGCAAGAAAATGTTTAAAATGTCTTTAGGTTTCATGGTGGTTTGATTTACATTCACTGACATCGAAATTGTTTTAAACCCATTCCTTTTAACCAGATTTATCGGGAATTCTACTCAAACAACTTTCAACTACTTCTTATGTTCCTATTTGTATGACCCATCTCTTTTTAACACTGATTGCATGAACCGTATCTTGTTTCCCTTGTTTGATTGACAAACCTGTTGTTACCAATGTTTCTTAAACTAACCTGTTGTTAACAATGTTTGTAAGAACCACCTGTTGTTACCTCTTGTTAAGACCTGACAGTATCTACTTCTTCTTCGTTTCAATATTGAATATTGAGTTTTGCGTGCCACGAGTTTTGCGCCAATTGGTCTGTGGTCTCCGACTTCAGCCTGATGTATTTTCTGGATTTGCTTCCATAGTCTTTGGTCAGCCAAGACCATCTGCAAGGCAGCAGCTTTTTGGGCAAGTGATGCAGCGGTCGCATGCCACGGCTAAGGGTTCCACGCATTACCCCACCGCTTTTCACCCATTTGGAGCTGGGTGGGACTCGGGGACGCCCTGGGCCCCGGGAGCGGGTCACTGGCTTTCCATGGATTTGAGCCAGTGACCATCGGAGCGCCAGTCGAGCGCGCTTGCCACTCGACCACCGTGCCCCCCCTGACAGTTTGACTCATATTTTGTTAACCCTGACTGTATGACTCACCTCTTGTTAACCCTGACTGAATGACTCACCTCTTGTTAACTATGCATGTATGACTTATATCCTTTTCTCATGTTTGCATTACCGTCATCTTATAATCCTTATTAGGCTGATAGAATTCGTGTTCTGATTAACGGAGCAGAAATAATTAACATCTGAATTATTCGTTTTTACAAGCCCTTAACAGTGTGCACAATACACCACAGGGGTAGGAATTTGTAAGATTTGACACGGTCGTGTTCTCGAACTAGAGTTTAATTTCTCTGGGTCCTAAAACAAGATAAAAGCCCAATACCTACCTGGTTAAAGCCATCCTAGATGACGTGGGAAAACTTGAAAGACTCCAGGATAAGGTGGATCCCAAACAACGATAATGTCGATGGCAAGGAAAAGGCGGACTCCCTTGCACAAACTGAGGTAGGTCCAACCTCAACCAGACGTCCCAGCCACTTATCTCAGATCAAAGACCTATCTGACCTGACACTTTAGGGACACGTGGTATGAAGAATGGGCTGACAACACGACTACCAGAAGTGTATACGCCAGCATGCCCAGATCAAGTCGATCGACTCAATTTCGGAAAATAAGTACCAAACACCAGAATTAGTTGTGGCGTAGAATAGAGGGCTAATGTACCGGTTGGCACCTTCTTAGGGGCGGCAAATTTCTCGTTAATTGGCTTTTACGAATAAATCATTTTAAAAGCAGATTAGTTTACTTTCAAAATAAAGTAATTGATAGTTCTTAATAAAAGAACACGACGCTGATTTTCTTGTAACTTAATTGATTCTTCAAACTTGACAGCCACTCGTATTGAAAAAGAAAAAATTACTTTACCCTGTCCTTTTCAAAAGTGTGCCAATCGAATGCCCCAGGCGGTACCTTGTTGAGAGCTAAATTTTAGCTTAAATTGATTACGGGAAAAGGATTATAAAAACAAGTTGAACATATTGTGCACCACGAGACATATCAGCAATTAATAGTATTTACATTTACAGATTGGGAATGTATTTTTAAATAATATCGTCAATATAATACGCACCGCAACACTCTTGCACAAAAATTAACATGATACAAGAAGATAATTAGAAATAATCTAAAAATTAATTAAATTTAATTATTGTACATTCGGTTGATCTGAAAGATCATTTGTAGCATCGGCACGAGTATGCCTGCAATATTTCAGCTCGCTAGCATTCGAGGAAGTGGGTTAAAATTGATCCATATTTGTTTAGGATTCAAGCAAGCAAGCAATCAAGACGCCCATCACAACTGATTTCTCTTTGAAACTATTCTTTAGCAAATTGATAAACATTTCTAATTAATATGATAATAGCATGTATATGATCAAAGTTGTGAAACTTTTTATGTTTATAAAATTCATACAAATATGTATTTATGTTTCGTTGCCTTGTACCTGATAGGGAGTGTGATGAGCGCCCCACGCTTTTCTGTACAGCGGATAGGTTCATGGACGTCACCTGTAATAATATATCATTTTTATTTTCTTCTTATTTAGTTCACTTTTAATATTTCAATTTTTAAGAAGTATTCGTTTGTTTGTTTGTTTGTTTGTTTGTTTGTTTTGTTTTTTTTTGTTTTTTGTTTTTTTTATTTGTTTTTTTTTTTGTTTTTTTTTAATTAAAAATTTTAAAAAAGATTTTTTTAAAGTATTTCATCTTCTACTTTTTAGTCTCAAAATTTTTTTATCGATTTTTTTATTCAATTTAATTAGTTAAGCTTCATTGTCCTTAACTTAAATGTAATGGTGGTAAAAAGGTAGATTATCTAATCTGTCTTTGGACCTTACCTTTTAAAGTGCTATCCGAGGGCATTATACCATGTCGATTAAAGTTATTAGTTGTCAATAAATTATATGAACATTTTTTAGTCGTCTGCTATGGTTTTAGTTAAACAAAGGGAATGTGGTCATTGATGGCTAGGCTGAACTCTGGAGACATGTGGATGTAAACAATAACAGACGGAAACAGATGCTATATATGGATAATCTAAAAAAAAAAAAAAAACATTAATTTTACTAAGGTAAATTCGATCGATCTGAAATTTTGATACAATGCATTGTCATTCAAGATCTATCCGTGGTAAAATTTTGAGATCTCACAAGTGGTTTAATTTTATGTTACAAGATTTCAAACAATTTGACTTAAGTAAAAGCGTGTAAAATTTGTAATATTTATTGTTGTTTAATAAAATATGTAGAGGCTGTACGTCACGCTCCAGAGAGGTGGAGGGGTGTAAGAAAGTGTGACCGTTTGCGATAAGGGGAGGGAGGGTCCGGCCATGTGTGACGTCACGGTGTTTTATATTAAATTTTAATTATTTTGAAAATAATATAAATTAATTTTTGTTCGAAAGTTTGACGTACTTTGGGGAGGAGGGAGGTCCCCTAAGATTTATGACAATTTATGACGGGGGAAGGGAGAGTTTAAAATGGTCAAAAATAGCGTGGCGTACTTCAAGGACGCCCCCAGACGAGCAAACATAGGAACGCATTTAGCACGATATAAATCTATTCAACTTTGAGGAACATGTTTTCAGCAGCGGTAGCTAAGTTCCTATGGCCGTGGTTCTCTCACAAATACATTTTGGGCCATCTCATGGAAATTGTATAAATGCTTTGACAAAAGTGACACTTGGTCGTGAAAGTTATTCAGTTAGATCTTAAATTTTTTTACTTATAATATCGTAAGAACGCTTTTTTTTTTTTTTAAATAAAATAAATAAAACAAGAGAAATAAAATTGATGTCTAAGTTTAGTAATAAATATTCTTGAAAAATTATTGGCTTGGCAGTCCCACCAAGAGTAACAGGTTCGAATCTCTGTGAATTCGGGGGACGTGTTTCTGTGACTATTAAGTGTATCTCTGAGTCCACCGAGCAATAGCGGCTGGTCATTGTGCTGTCCATACAATGCCCTCTTATGCTGTGATTATAGAAACTTGTGAATGGTGCTTTATTTCCCCCACAGGCCATCATGGTTGGAAAAGGAAACTTAATCATTCTTGAAATCATAACGCAAAGAGAGAGAGCTCACGTGACTGTCCCAAAATAAGCGTTAGTTTCCATCTCTCACTCAAGTTACGGTAACAGGTGGTAGGACTGCATGGCTAGATCATTAGAGCAGGTGGGGTGAGGGGTGGGGTTAAACCACTGACATGAATGGGGAGGGTGGGGACACATATTGATAATTACTGGTGACAGGGACACGATGGTCTTTACAACTGACTTATTGATTACTTTATCCAGGGGCGACGTCAGGACAAAATAAAGAGAAGGGGAGTGGGTTGGGGTGGCCTATTCTATAAATTTTTAAAATATGTGCTCTAAAATATTTTCTCTTAAACCGCTGGTGTAGCTGGAATCTTCATTTGGGCGTCATTGCGTCGACTGGAGTCCACAGCTTCTCTTGTGGCTGTCTCCCTTTGTATGTTAATTTAGGATTCAGGCCAACGATTTTAGAGCCGTATCTCAGCGGTCGTTAGCGAACAATGTCACTCCTCGTTATGAATATATACTAGGGCTGGCAACGATTATTTAAATATAATCACTAACTTTTGAAAAATTAACTATTTATTTTATGAACTATTTGGTTAATGTCGATTAAAGCAAGATGTCTTAAGGGAAGTAACAAAAACAGGAAATTGGCTTTTTTTATTGACTTATTTCCCCTTTCTCTATTTATATATAGAAAAATATTATTTTGAAACTTTTTAACTACTTTTGACTGCTGTATTATATTCCTCGACGATACAGGGCAATTTATCGTTAATTTCCGCAGCCCTAATAAATACCAAGAGCAGTGACAGTGATGGCGAACTTTTTTTGCCCGAGTGTCCAAAATTTAATTAAAACCTACTTAATAGTATTTATACAAAGCAAATTACCAACATAAAACTGCCAGCAAAGTGGTTTTATTAAGGTAATAATATCTTAGTTGCTTCCGGCTGATGAGGCTCTGCTTGCCTTCAGCGGCATGCGTGACATAGGTTTGTCATCACTGACCTAGAGTGTTTGTCATCAACTTGTTTCACCGCGGCCTGTTTCCGTATAATACATGCTCACCTATTGACCAAACAATAAATAATTGGAAACTATTGATCCAGGCCACTAGTCCATCACTTGACCCGAGTAGATAGCGTCATATAACATAAGGTAGTGTTTATTGTTTGAAAAGCTTTAAATTATTGCGGCCTTATTTACAACGCAATTTTTTAAAAAATTAATCTATGATGGGAACTGCACTTTGAATGACTGTATGTTGAGGTGAACTGCATTCGGCTTGTAAGAAATGAGGACGTTCAGTGCTGGCCCGTGACTTTTACTGCTGTCATGTTATAAATGCTCACCTTACGGGGATTTTAAAAGAGTATTACGTTACAATTGTCAAGATATTATTTGTTAGACGTTATATTTGCAGGCCGAAGAGAGCTCCAGTGACGTCATTTTATTGCAATCTCAAATCTAGCCACACACAAAGAGTTTCACAATGTTTGGATAAAGAAATACTGAACGTAACATATCTTAGCCAATCTACTCAGAACATGACAGCCAATTTTGAACATTAGGTATAATGACATCACACTTGAATATTTGGGAAAATTGGCTATATGACGTCACATGACCTTTGGCTGGTGAGTGTTTATGACGTCAAAATGTCACATATAAGCCGTATGTATTGTGCGCTTGTGAAGTAAAAGGTTTTATGGTAGCTGGGGATCGAGTATCATTAGTGAAATCGATCTCACCCTAGTGCTGTAGATTCTTGATATGGCCGATACCATATTTTGTTACAATTATTTTTTTTTTATTTTGTTCATTTCTAAATACTCCCAACAACATGTACACCACCGCCCTCTGTTGCAGTGGATGGCTGTACAGTGCATTCAATAGATGGGCCACCATAATTACTACGTGTTGGCACATCTGTTTCGGGCCATGTTATCGCGGACTCAAGCCCAAGCTGTTAGTTCATAGACGACAACCCCACAGACGCCGTTACTACAGATAGTGATGTTTCTCACGCTAAACAAAAACAATGAACTTTTGTGTTCATGTTCTATTGACTTAAGTTGGGATTATAATTTCATGTGAAGATCTGAGTGATGAGTGTTTCAAGTAGTGAGTAGTGAATTTAAAATCAGCTCTCTTGTTAATTAATCATTATGTCTTTAAAAATATATATTTTGTATAGTTGCGAATTTATTTTAGTTTTCAGACTTGAGGGCAATATTTCTCATTTTGACTATGACTGTGTGTCTGAGCTGAGTTATATATGGTAATAGGGGTGTTTTAGGGTTAGGTTATAGCTGGTAATATGGGTGTTTTAGGGCTAGGTTATAGTTGGTAATAGGGGTATTTTAGGGTTAGGTTATAGTTGGTAATAGGGGTATTTTAGGGTTAGGTTATAGTTGGTAATAGGGGTGTTTTAGGGTTAGGTTATAGTTGGTAATAGGGGTGTTTTAGGGTTAGGTTATAGCTGGTAAAAGGGGTGTTTTAGGGTTAGGTTATAGTTGGTAATAGAGGTGTTTTAGGGTTAGGTTATAGATGGTCAATGGGAGTGTATAAAATTAGCTTATATGTCAACAATACGGGTGTATTTGAGTTAGGTTAAAGATTGGACAATGGGCTGTATTAGGTTATGTTATAAATAGACAATGGTGGTCTTTTAGGTTTGTTATAAATGGACAACGGGATGCGTTAGGTTGTTTTATAAATGGACAACGGGATGTGTTAGGTTATGTTATAAATGGACAATGTGGTGTGTTAGGTTGTGTTATAAATGGACAACGGGATGTGTTAGGTTGTGTTATAATTGGCCAATGTGGGTGTGTTAGGTTAGTGTTATAAATGGAAAATGGTATTAGTTAGGTTTGTCATAAATGAGCACTGCTATGTGTTAGGTTATGTTATAAATGGACAATACCGTTTGTTAGGTTATTTTTATAAATGGACAAAAAGGTGAGTTAGGTTTGTAATAAATGAACAATGGGGTGTGATAGGTTGTTATAAATGGACAATGGGCTGTGTTAGTTTATTTGACAGTTGTGGAATGAGGATTTATTCGGGTTATTGTGAGGTCATAGCAGACTAAAGTAGAGAGTTAGGGATATAACGTTTGATTATAGCTCGGCTGTGTTTTGAAGGCCTCAAACTTTTACAATATGTATTATGTCAGATTGCCTGATATTAAAATATATTATGTTTTATGGGTTTTTTTCTCGGATCAAGAAGGACTTGCCGCAGTTGTGTTTGGGTTAGAACACACATGAAAATAATGATCGCCAATATGTTATAATTGGTAGTGCTGTTTGCGTGGTGTTTTTGGGTCTCATTTGATCAGTTCGTAACTTTTTACTTTGCTGGTGATCTTGTTGATAAGACTTTAATGCTATCAATTTTATACATGTGTCATTCTAAAAATTGATATTGTAGCGTAAGAGATCTGGTTCAAGTACTTAGTGCATGACAAAAACGGAGCTGTTGTAAGGTCACTTGTCTCGCTGTTTATGACAAGAATACAGCTGTTGTTAGGTCACTCGTCTCTTGCTACTAACAAATAAATAAATGAAAACATTTATTTATATTTATAAATTCCATTTCAGTCTTGTCAACCATCAGATATAACTTTTTTTTTTTTTTTTTTTGAGTTTGTTCATGCTATGGCTATTAACAGCAATTGATCAAAATTGACTTCAGATTTCAGATCTACCAGTAGTCAAGTACTAGCCGCGTTGTATGAGTTGTTGGACTACTAGAGTGTACCAAATGTCAGGGTTCTCATGGTGACTTTCGTGTGTACGTAAGATGGCGGTCCAATTCCAATCTATGAGCGTCACTTTGGTTGTGTGTTTGTTGATATTGAACAGTGGCGCTGAACAGAGGTCATTCCAGTGGCGTAGGTAGATGTGGCTCAACCCTTTGTTATTGACTCAATGAAAAAAATTCTGAAATGGGGACGTTGTTTTGTAGTTGTAATGCCATGGATGCGAAGTTATAGTCAGTGGATTAAAATACAACATTAACACAAAAATTAGGTTATCAAACAATATATTGAATTAATAAACTAACACAAAAGTAAAAGTTGACATTTTGGCTAATGTCTTTGTCAGTTCATATCATGTACATCAGTGGATTAGGTATAAATTAATAAGCTTATGATATAAAAAACAATATAAAAATTGCTATGCTCTGTATATGCTCAACCAGAGTCGTTTTGAAGCCTTCCAGTGACCTTTGACTTTGGAATCAGGCCCGTTTTAATAACATGGGAGACCTAATAAAGTATACGTATATTGTGTACTTGTCGCTTGATCCCCCAAATACAATTTTACAAAAAGGAAGTGTGGCATGACTTTTTAATTCTTTTATAATAACTCGTGGCGTCTGCATGATTGTTTCATTGCTTGTTGCAAAAAAATATTGGATCGATTTTTCACTTCCATATATGCCAGTGAGCTGAAATTTAGCAGGCAGGCTCGTGGCGACAATAAAAATGATCTATCAAAATTTCACAACGATCGAATGTACTGTAATGAAATTAATGAATATGTCAGTTATCTCTTGGTAGAATGTAAATTTTTGTGCTAGAACAACCTTTTAATATTTTACTGTCGCTCGGTGCGGTGCGTATTGTATTGACAATACTTATAAAAATAATATAATCCCGATATGTAAATGTTGATGATAGTCTGTCGCGCGGTGCGCATTATATTAAACATGTTTTTATATTTCTTTTCCTGTGATCAAGTCAAGCTGAAATTTAGCAGGCAGACTGAAGAAGTTATTTTTAAAACTATAAATCGTTATATAAGAGAGACAAAAGTAAAATTGTGGATTTTTTGGATAGTCGTGCAGTGTGCATTATAATGAAGATATTTTTATTTGTGTCTCGTATATAAATGATTTATAGTCAAAAAGTTTGTTTGTTTTTTTTGCGAGTTTTTTTTTTTAATTACAAAAAAAAAAAAGGTTTAACTCACCCGAATATGGAAAACTTTATTCAGCAAAGTTCAAACGTCCAGAATAAAGAATTTTAAACAGGTAACACACAAAATGAAATATTAGCCTGGTGCAATGTGCAACTATTTATAATTTAAAATAGGGATGTTATCGATTAATTTAAATTTAATCATTAACTTTTTAAAACTTACCAAATAATTAATCGATAATTTTGATTAAGCCAAAAATAAGATGAATGACGTCATTAACTGAAAATTTCAAGGGAAGTAACAAAAACAGGCAATAAACATTTTTTTAAATTTAAATATAAGTAGTTCCATATAATGTCGATGAATTCAAATTTTGTTTATTGTTAATTAAGTAAAAACAATGTTTAATTTTTATAACAATTTTCCTTAAAAAAGAGCTTATTTTAAAGTTTACACTTTAAAAATCTTTCTTTTTTTTTTTTTTTTTTTTTTAAATGGAGAACTTTGTTACTTTGTACGTAAAAAAAAAAAAGCTAACTGTTACTAATTAGAAATCTAGTAATACTTAATCATTTATTAATAAATCGAAAATATTGTTTGAAACATTTATTTTCAATTTAATCGATATTTTATCCATTAAAATAATTTTAATCGATAAATTATTTTACCGATTAATCAAGAAATTAATCGTTAATTTTTTGCCTTAATTTAAACTTGTGTCCAGGACAGAAAAAAAATCTTGCATGAAGATATATAAAGCGTTCGACTGACGAACATTGATGTGTTGCCGTCACATAAGTTTACAGACATGTGTCGGTGAGTGGCGTTATGACGATTATTTTTCTTAGCAGCCTTGCATGGCCTTCCGATAAATTTCCCGTCAACTCCAGATTTTATAGCAACAAGGTTGACTAACCAAATGATCGCTTGGTGACTTAAGACAGAAACTGTACCAATTAAATTTTACGCGAGCAATTGTTCAGAAATTATCATTGTTCCGGAACCCTGGAAGTATCTTTCCCGTTAGCACCTTTTACCGCTGCTCTGTCTTGAACAGTAAACATAATGCAGACGCCAGTCTCGCGACTATGGCCGCCAAAACCAATTACTGAGGTAGAACGTGACCGATTTCATTTTGTTTCTGCGCAAGAAAAAAGCTTTTATCTTCATCGACGATTGTATTGGTTCTACGATAGATCTAGTAGGAAGTGAAAGCCTTTGGGGACGTCCATAAAGTACGTCACGCTCCAAAGGGGGGGGGGTGTAAGAAAGTGTGACAGTTTGTGACAGGAGGAGAGGGGTCAGGCCAAGTGTGACGTCACATTTTCATATATTTTAAATTTTATTTCTAATTCAATTTCATTTTTTTTTTAATTAAATTTTAATAGTTTGAAAAATAATTTTCAAAAATTGTGTGAAACACGTGAATTAGTTTTATATCAAAATAGCATGAAATGCGTATCTTTTCAATGTGTTGTTCACAATTCCTCATGGTAGTTAGGGGCGCTAATCTACTTCTTATACTGTGCCAATAGAATGCATAATCGAAAGATTATCTATAAGTAGACCTCACCCATTGTAAATGAAAAGGTAGCAGATAATGATTTTTATTATATAATTGTCAAGTCTAATTATTGCATTTTTTTTTCAAATTCAATTGATTGAGCTACAGTCTCAAATGATAACTGTGACAACTGTTGACAATTAGTTATTCTACTATTAAAGTCATAAATAATCTGATAGTTGTTTTAATATTTATATTTTAAGGTAGTTTAATGGTGAAGTGTGTTTTAAGTTTTCGATTAAATTTAAATAGTTGTTAATTTTTTTTTAAATGTTCGAAAGTTTGACGTACTTTAGGGGGCTCCCGAGAATTGTGACACTTTGTGACAGGGGGAAAGGAGGGGGTAAAATGGTAAAAAAAAAAATAGCGTGACGTACTTTATGGACGGCCCTTTTCTGGTTGTTATATATTGGTGTACACTGGTTTAGCTTGGACAGAAGAAATGATGCAGGTACTGAGTGTATGTTTATTACACCAAACACAACCCTGACAAACTTTCATCACTTGTTGAACGGTGCACACCAAACACAACCCTGACAAACTTTCATCACTTGTCGAACGGTGCACACCAAACACAACCCTGAGAAACTTTCATCACTTGTTGAACGGTGCACACCAAACACAACCCTGACAAACTTTCATCCCTTGTTGAACGGTGCACACCAAACACAACCCTGACAAACTTTTATCACTTGTTGAACGGTGCACACCAAACACAACCCTGACAAACTTTCATCACTTGTTGAACGGTGCACATCAAATACCCCGACCAAGTTTGATGGCCTGTTCAGCGGTGTAAATGATTGACTCGCATTGGGAGGAAAAGGATTCCCCCACCACCATGTTGAAAAGACACTGAGAGGTTGACATGTTGAGATTGTTCCTGCTTGGTTAAAAAATCAAACCAGTTAAAATGCTTCAAATTTAGTGTTTTCCATTAGTCCCGACAGATTATGTTTTACACCCCTCTTGAACATTACAGTTAATTAAGGAATTCGACTACTCGAGGAACATGGCAGGTACTGCAGAAACGTAACTGGTACGCAAGGAACATGACATGTACTCGAGTAACTTGACAGATACGCGAGGAACTTGACATATAACTGAGTAACTTGACAGATACGCGAGGAACTTGACATATAACTGAGTAACTTGACAGATACGCGAGGAATTTTACCTTGCCATACAACTGAGTAACTTGACTGTTAATGGAGTAACTTGACGGGTAAGCCGGGAGCTGGACATTTGCCTGAATAACTTGAGTTACTGGATTAACTTGACAGGAACTGGAGTAACATTAGCGAGGAACTCGGTGCGTTTTAGTTTCCGTCTAAATCGCCTGAACTATTTGCTGTGCGATTTCCAAATATGCATTTGGTCAAGATTAATTAAAGATAGGAAACTCAAAATAGCCAACTTTGCTATAGAAAAATGACATGCATTGAGTGATCCTAATAAACTAGTAGAGTAAAATTATACGGAAAAAAACATTTATTTTTTTAGAAATTTAAAAATCTTGTTGGTAAAATTTGATTGGTTCATTTAAAATGCAGTTGCACCGTAACTGCCTATTATATGATATAATGTCTTAACAACTGTGTCTTCATGTCATATATTTTCTCAACGTTCGTGTCGGTGAATGTAATCTCAACATTTCACGCTACTTGCTCATCCGGTGTTACGTCAATTCGAGGCCATGCTCTGAACATTTGGTTTCTTGTACACTGTAATAGAGGCTCACTTTTATTTCTCAATCCATCGTCTTTTTAAGCTAAAACTCAAGGTAAGATTTCGCGAAAGATCCACATTGTGGATATAAGTGTATATAACAAAGACGATGGGGATATTTTTGCTAGATATACGACCCCCAAACAATAATTTTATAAGTGAATATTTCTTACCTTATGGTAGTTTTATAGTTGTTCGTTGCTTGGTGGATTATTGCTATTGTCTTGCTTCCATCTGATCGCAATTATTTCAGTATTGATTCAAGTTCGGTGTTTGTAAATGTTATGTACACGAAACGTTTTGGTTTAAAAGTGTAATAGAGGAACTATCCTGTTCCAAATGGGTACTTCTTTTATGGCTAATGGGTTATAAAAACTTATGTGGATTTCTGAAGGACTTTTATGACATGTGACCAGCAAATGTGATAGGGATGTCAATTAAGGAAGTGGTCTAGTTATGCCGGTGACGAATAACAGACGAATGTACAAGAGCATTGTGAATTAAGCATTGGTAAACTTATTTGTTTGGACAGTGAGTTAAACAATGGTAGCCTTATGTAAGCCAATGTGTGTCAAACAATGGAAGCTACATGTACAAGTAGCGCTGGAAGTCAAATAAAAGTAGCCTTCCAAATAGAACTATGGTCAAACAATGGCAGTTGTCCATTCAAGTAGGAGTGTGAGTTAATCGATGGTAGTCCTACTTACGCGTCACTGTGCGTCAATACTAGTCTTACATTTACAAGTAGGACTGTGAGGCAGTCATTATTAGTCCCATATGTAAAATTAGGACTGTGAGTCAGTCAATAGTAGTCCTACATGTACAAGTAGGACCGTGAGTCAGTCAAAAGTAGTCCTACATGTACAAGTGATACCGAGAGTCAGTCAATAGTAGTCCTACATGTACAAGTAGGACCGTGAGTCAGTCAATAGTAGTCCTACATGTACAAGTAGGACTGTGAGTCAGTCAATAGTAGTCCTACATGTACAAGTAGGACCGTGAGTCAGTCAATAGTAGTTCTACATGTACAAGTAGGACCGTGAGTCAGTCAATAGTAGTCCTACATGTACAAGTAGGACCGTGAGTCAGTCAATAGTAGTCCTACATGTACAAGTAGGACTGTGAGCCAGTCAATAGTAGTCCTACATGTACAAGTAGGACTGTGAGTCAGTCAATAGTAGTCCAACATGTACAAGTAGGACTGTGAGCCAATCAATGATAGTCCTTTATGTATAATAGGACTTTTGTTTACTTTATTGGGTTTGTTAGATAAGAGATAGTTGAACAATATTACATGAAAAGAGTCTTAATTTATTATTCCTCTACTTTCAAGTTATATGAATAGATGAAAAACGATTAATAGAAATTAGAGATATCCCATTTTCCTTTGTGATATCAGCTCTTTTAAATCAGGGGTTTGTTATGTGTATCCCCTTTACTTGCTAATGTTTGGTAATTTGTTTGTTGCTTGATTTATTTGTGGTGGAACTTTGCATCGACATTCTCTCCCACGTAGTGTTATTTTTATGTTTTGTCATTTGGGTCATTATATAGATGCCATAGTGCTTTAGAAGAATCGTATTTAAGTCGGCATTATGTTTATAATTATGCATTCTAGGCGTCATATAATTTCACATTATGTTCTTCATGTCATAATATTTGTCAAACTGTATTGTTTATACGCTGTATTTCAAGTTGCTATAACATACCTAGTGCTCCGTATGAAATGTTTTGAATTAGTAACGTTCGTGTGATGACTTATACGTTGACATTGTGTGTGTTATTGTAAGTTTAGTGCTTTTTTTAAAAAAAAGTCTCTAGTAATTAGTAATTTTGCTGTTACAGTAGCCCAAAGTCTAGGAAGTGCCTATGTAAACAAAAATATTTTGTTTCCAAAACATCAATTTTTGAATTTTCAGTTAGTGTTATGTTTTGTACCCCCAGGCCCCCCCCCACCCTGTGATTAAAATCTATAAGATGAATGTATTTAAATGTAGTTTCAGTTTTATATTGAGATGTCACCATTTTGTATTTGTAGTTTTTATCAAAACCTTCTATCTCAAAAAATCTAATGAAATCAATTAATCAAGGTTTGTGACGTCCCAAGAAAAAATGAAAAATGTGTATCGTTGTTCCGATTAGCTGGTTTAAAAATTAAAGAGATAAAAGAGATACATTTTGTTGTTATAAAATGCTATTTTTATAGTGCATATGAACCTATTTTAGCGCTATGTAATAAACAATACATCGACTGTTATAGTCAAAGAGAGACTTTCACCAAATACGAACTAAAATGTTATCTAAAAATTATTTACAAAGAATCTCTGGCAGCAGAGACACGTGAACCTGCATTGAGTAAAATCATTGTATGAAAATTTGTCGGATTGTTAAGTCAGCTTTTAGCAGACTTCAGTCAACGAAACGTCAGACTTCTCTTGGCCTACAGTTACATGACTTGAGCGAATGGGGAAACGTTTAAACTTGTCCCACCTGACGGCCGAGGAGAGGGATCAGATCCTGGAGGTTCTACAGAAGGACTTTAAGGTTCAACGGGCAGAGAAGAAGAAGGTGAGGTGAGTCTTTGAAGGTTTTTAACAACAGACCTCACAATAAATGGTTATGTTATTTTGTAACTTTTATATATTCTTTTATTCTAAAACACGTGTATTATTTTTTCTTGACATAGGGAAAAATTCAAACATTGAAAATTTGAAATGAGTTGTTTAAATTTATTTTTTAATTCATTCTTGAAACTTTGTTTGAACATTGGATGTTAACATTTTCAAGCCAAACTAAAACTTTTTTTTTTAACTTGGGTTGTCAGATGGTTAAAATATTTTTCCTAATATATTATAAAAAGTTATGTTGTAGTTATTTTTTTAAAATTGATTTTCTTTAATGAAAAGTTTTTTTAAAATAAAATTTGTATTGAAAAAAGTTGCTGCTGCAGACGGTCCCTTATATATGCCTTAAATTTAAAGGAAAAATGGGAAATATCAAATTTGAATGAATTTTGTAGGGCTCACTGACAAATGACAGAGAGAGTTCCCTATACATGATGAAAAGGACGTCTGTATAGACTATTAAATTAGCTAAATTTAAACTATGCCTTTACTTGTCCCAACCAGTGAAGCTCAAGAGGAACTGCTCAGAGAGCAAGCCAGGATAGCACTGCTCAAAGACAAACACGCCTTTAACGATGCCAACTGCATCATCTGTCTGGAAAGGTTCGGTCTTTTCTTTCACCGGAAGCGGAAGTGCTACAAATGCCGTCTGAACATCTGCTCAAAATGCTGTCAGCGAAGGAAAGCCAAGTCAGCTGATCTCATCTGTCAGGTCTGCCAGAAAGAAAAGTAAGTCGCTTCTATTTATCAGCCTTATTCTCGGAAGCGTAACTAGGTTTATTGCTTCTTTGGCTAATTCATTTTCGGCGCCCTTGAGAAATAAGGAAATTACACGATTGTACCGAATAAATTGATTATTGAAGGATTAGTCTTCGGCGTCCTTGACAACTGCCCCGATCTCATCGTTGTTACGCCTCCACTTGTTTTTGTAGCTGATAAGCATTACAAAGATTGGTTTCTTTCTATTAACTACTTGACTATGCTAAAACATTGTCAGATGTCATTCAAATACCACTCAACAATGTTATGATTACTTTTACTTTTTAAAGTTTTACCAAGGTTACTGTAATTCTTACACGAAAAAACTATTTTGTCAACCCACAGATCAGAAAATTTAATAAAGGTATAGTATATAAAGTGTATATAAAGTGCACTTCTATTTAAAGGATGTGTGTGGGGGGGGGGCCTTCTTCTAAATTACGATTGGAGTCCGCAATGTAAAGAATTTCTGTTCCCATTTACAGTAATTGGGACATCAATGGCAATAGTTGTAAACAACAAACCAAATGTTAAAATCGTGAGTTTATGTTTGAAACCACGTCTTGTCACCCCCGGCCACATCGTCCTAAACCTAGATCAAGGAAACAGGTCATCTTCCACTCTCGCTAACGATCAGGTCTGCACCGCCGTCCACAGGTTTAGTAACAAATCAACCCCCGTCCTCACCTCGTGCCAGACAAGCCAACCATCGAGTGTTGTCTGACGAGTATTAGTACACTAGCATCACTGAGTTTTATTGTGATACTGTAATCCCTTATATAGGCTACCTTCAAACCCATCAGGCCAATTCAGGACGATTTAACTTCTGCAATAAAATTGCTCATTGGGCTCGTCGTTGTTTTCTTTCTTGAAAAGTTTAGAAAATATTGACATGAGATTTGTTTTTCTTAACACGCCGCTAAGACGAATAGATAATCTTTATTCAGATAAAAATCCCTCAAGCATATTAGACATTTTTTAAAAGAAATCAACATTTAGGGAAGAGATATGGCGCATCAAGTATGAAGTTGATGACATTATTTAATAATACAACTATTTAACTAAGAAATGTGGATATTAGTTTATTTCCTTTGTTAGATTTACAGTTTACAGCTCCAACAATGTACTCTGTAATTGTATAAATTATTCCCTTATTTGACTTCTAGATGCTACACAATATCTTAGGTATCCTATTTCCCTTGATTGATTGGCTTATCCTCAGGTCCTACAAGATACTCTCTAACCAGTGGTTGTATGACAGTGACCACCACAGACTCTCAGACAAACATTCCGGAAGCTCTAAAGTAGTTCGCTCCCTTTACAAGAAGCCGTCATTCAGTGCTTGTAAGTCGTTTTGTGATTGTAACTTTGAGATGGGGCAAAATGTTATCATCCACAACCATTCGGGCAGTACTCTCATAAAACAATAACTATAGGCCTATGTCCGACGAGTATGCTGGCATACAATTCTTGGGGAAAATCAATTCTTTTAATTTAAAAACTAAATTAATGTTATCAAGGAGCGATTGTGTCGGGTTATTCTGAGGGTGTTAATTTTGGGATTTATAAACTCGCTGTTAACACTGTGATGTTTAACATTTGGGTGTTAACACAGGTATAACATCAACATAGCAGCCATGTAGTGAATGCACTGTAGGTATAGCATCAACATAACAGCCATGTAGTGAATGCACAGTAGGTATAGCATCAACATAACAGCCATGTAGTGGATGAATTGTAGGTATAACATCAACGTATGATTCTACTGCAGCTCTAATTTGTCTATATTTAATTAATGACATTTTTAAACAGCTGACACTGAAGTTGACAGTGGCTACCTGCACTCATCCACTAACTCTGCCCCTGCTTACAAGCCACGCCCCGGCCTAGATGAAGAGTTCGACAACAGCCAGATATTAGACAGTGATGATGGTGAGTAATGTGTGCAGTGGCGTAGCTATGGATTTGGGGCCCGGGGGCTTGGCCTTTTTAACGGAGGCACTGCATACATGGCAGTAGCATAATATTTAATGTAAAAAAAAAGTTGTGACATTCCTTTGGTGGACCCTCAGGTGGAGGCCCGGGGGACTTTTAAATTTGGACCCCCTTCCCTTTTCCCTAGCTACGCCACTGAATGTGTGAAATAGTTTCTATAAATAACTCTCCTGCTCTCCTGTAACACTATTTTTTGTATAATTATTTTTATAAATATTTTATTCTTATTGGTCTATTTTATAACTTTAAACAAAAATGCGAAAAACAAGGAACACAAGGAGTAATCATTTAAGGAAGGTAACTACTAACGACAGTTGTTGAATATTTACTGCAGTTGTCTTTCTGGATGACACTACAACGTCACGGCGTTGTTAACCCTTGTTCTGCTACAGTGTTGCACATATAGGATGAGTGCTTTACAGTCGTAAACTAAAGAAATAGCAGAAGCCAGTTTCCCAGAATAAATCATTTCCCATTGAGTCTCCCCCTCCCCCACCCCAGCAGATTATTTTTAAAATAAACTCTCCAGGGGAGTTAATATTTGCCTCGAATTTTAAATAAAATCTCGCCTAAATGTAAAATAAAGTCTCCCCAAAAATAAATACGCCCCCCACATCAGACATTAATTATATTCATAATCATCCCTAAAAAAATCAAGAATAAATTATAATTGTTATTGTTAAAGTGACAAGTATTCATTTGGATATAGCAGTGATATAACTAGAGAGGTGCGAGGAGGGTGCGCAGGTTTGACGACTTACAGTAAATTGTTGGGTGTATAAAGCCAGTTGGTTGTATAAAGGCAGTTGTTCAGTGTATAAAGGCAGTTGTTTGGTGTATAAAGGCAGTTGTTTTGTGTATAAAGGCAGTTGTTAGGTGTATAAAGGCAGTTGTTTGGTGTATAAATACAGTTTTTGGGTGTATAAAGCCAGTTGGTTGTATAAAGGCAGTTGTTCAGTGTATAAAGGCAGTTGTTTGGTGTATAAAGGCAGTTGTTTGGTGTATAAAGGCAGTTGTTAGGTGTATAAAGGCAGTTGTTTGGTGTATATATACAGTTTTTGGGTGTATAAAGACAGTTTTGGGTGTATAAAGACAGTTGTTGGGTGTATAAAGGCTTTGTCGTGTGTATAAAGCCAGTTATTGGATGTATAAAGTCAGTTGTTGGGTGTATAAAGGCAGTTGTTGGGTGTATAAATACAGTTGTTGGGTATATAAAGGCAGTTGTTGGGTGTATAAATACAGTTGTTGAGTGTATAAATACAGTTTTTGGGTGTATAAAGGCAGTTGTTGGGTGTATAAATACAGTTGTTGGGTGTATAAAGGCAGTTGTTGGGTGTATAAATACAGTTGCTGGGTGTATAAAGGCAGTTGTTGGGTGTATAAATACAGTTGTTGGGTGTATAAAGGCAGTTGTTGGGTGTATAAATACAGTTGTTTGGTGTAAAAAGACAGTTTTGGGTGTATAAAGGCAGTTGTTGGGTTTATAAATACAGTTGTTGGGTGTATAAAGGCAGCTGTTGGGTGTATAAATACAGTTGTTGGGTGTATAAAGGCAGTTGTTGGGTGTATAAATACAGTTGTTGGGTGTACAAAGACAGTTATACTTTTTGAGCAATTTTGTTTTCAGTCCAGTCGATTTTGAAATAACGCCGAGCAATTAGACATCCCTCTAAAATTGCCGTTCGGGGAAGGATCAATCTTTCACGGCACAACGCCTCTGGCTAAACAATGTTAACATGCATCCATTACAATTATTCTATATATATTGGAAGACATAAACACTATTAAACCCCTTCTTCCTATTTTAATATAATTGGGGGGAGGGGTAGACAATTCTATTTCCGATTAATAAGACACAATATATGGGCACAAAATGTTAAATTGTTATAGTTGATCAGGGTACCGCTGTTCGTTACTTTAGCAGGAAGTGGATGCAAGGGTAAATGTACACATTAGGATTGTATTAACGGCCCAGAATAGGGATGCCTGGAGGACTCTCGTTGGTGGCCTACACCCTTGAAAGATTTGCTGACGTTGACGATGATCAACTGCTGCTCATCATGGAGGTGAAGACTCATCAACCTTGATTTAATTATGTATATTAGGGCCGTTATACTACACTAACATCGACCGATCAGAAACAAACAAGATGTTATGTGGTGTTAGGTTGCTAAACTTTTTTAAATAATGCACACAAAAAAGAGTTTTAGAGATCTAGTAAATGACACACACAAGATCAAATTATGGTCTGTGCATTAGAATGAGCTGAAATACTCACCTTTTGTTTGAGAACCTCTAGTTTTGAGTTTTTACATTCAGTGAGGTCAGTGACCTGTGATCCCAACAATCTTCACACTTGAACTTGGCGTTAAGAGCAGATAACACAAGTGTGATAAACAAAGGGAAGCTAATTCAAACTTTCCTTTTTTAAATTAAAAAAATGTTTTAAAATACATCCCCAAGATAAAATATTACATTAAAATTCACTTCCTGCCTTACACAAAATCTGCATTAATCTGGGGCATTTCAACAATATTCCTGTACACAAAAAATAATGGATCAATAGGCATCTCCTGAATAGCTGGGTGTCATTTGTTTGTACAGGGCCATCGGTAATCTGTTGTGGGAATGGGAAAGAAGGAATTGAAGAAAAAAAAAAACAAAGCAAAAACTAAAATTAAACAACCCATAAGTATATTCAATAAAATACGCATCGCGCCAGAGACTTGCATAAACATTTACGGGCTCCATAGAGATACAGAGAGAAAATCTACAAATTAATTTTAACATAAGAAAAGTACATTCGATCGTTACGAAATTGTGGTAGAATGCATTGTTATGTGACAAAAGTATATGTGCAAAATTTCAGCTCGATAGGATCACGATAAGTGGGTCATTGTTTACTTTCGTTGTTATTTTCCGCGGGACCATGAAAGACGGTGAGACAGGACACCGTAAAGGTAGACAAGGGATTTAATAACTTGAATTTGGCTTCCGCTGCATATTTTTGTTAATAAAACAGGCGTTAACAAGCCAACCCTTAAATGGATATCTCAGAAAACAATAAGGGGTACAAGAGATTAACAATAAGTTGATGATGGTGATCTCCTCTTTACCTCTATGTTTTCAGATAGACATTAGCTGATAGCTACTACATTAACAGTTCGGACAATCACCATTATTTTAAAAAAATATTTAGCAAATTTATATATGCATTATTGTCTTTTATATAGTAAGAGGAAACAAAACCGGTTCAAGTATGTTCCGCTGTCGTTTCGGTGACATATGGTACCTCCCTTCCAACACCCGTTTCGACTTGTCATAAATGTGCATCATGTCAAAAATACTATTCATTACAGTTATAATTAATAACTCGTAAAAACAGAGATTTTGAGCGCTCAAAAAAAGTATTGTAAAAATTACTGCAAAAACATAACTCGCTTTGAACGTCTGTGTAAACTTATTCCATATGTAAATGAGATTTAATTTTTCTGATTACTCGTTGGAGTCAGTAGGAGTTTTGGGAACCAATCGCTATCGATGACCGAACATATTTTCCCTCACTACAAAAAATCATGAAAATTTTTCCTGAAAGAAGTTTCAGTGAGCAAATGCATTGATATGTTGCAGATATCACATCCCTGGCTGATAAATTTCAAAGACGCTTTCATTACTTTGCGACTATTGAAAATAAAAACGTGGTTTTGTTTGTTTGTTTGTTTGTTTTTCTGTTGTTTTTTTTTTTTTCATTTTTGTTGCTAATCCTCACCTTTCTCTATAGATTATGATAATACTGCAGGAAAACTGCAACTGTAACGCACTGAGCTGCAAACTAATGCTGAATGTCGCAGCAGACGACAACAATTTTCTCTCTTTGACTTTTACCGTCAGCTGCCTGGATAAGGAGAGATTCAGAGAAATTCGAAAATGTGTTACGCAAATGCTCAGCTTGTTTGGCTCGACATACTTGTGTGAGCAGCCATTTTCAGTTACGAGTTTTAACAAGAACTGTGCGAGGACGCGAATAAGTGACTCACCGGTGTGATATCATACGTATCTAAACAAGTACCATTGAGCCTTACGTCCCCTATTTACTGCATTCAAGATCTCAGTTTTACCCTTCATATTAGAATTTTATAATAAAAACTCATCAACCTTTGTCATTTTTATATCATTTTAATCCGGCCCGCGAATATCTAAACATCGGCGTATCGATGTACAGTAGATGTCTTCACACGTTGCCACTGGAATGATCTTGGTAACCGTACAGCTGGACACGGTATCAAGTGATGACGATAATCTAGTCCACAACCACTCCCACGGTCATTACAGAACCTTAAGACCGAATACCACTGAGTGAACAATGAACAGCTCTATTTATTAGAGGAAAGTGAGCTCTTCATAGTTTTGAGCTGTATTAGGTTTTAGATGAAAGTACATATCTCCATATGTTTGAACAGTAACATGGTGGGTCGTTTTTTTTTCTGCATGCCAATCTGAAACGTAATAGCGATATTCAATAACTAGGAAATAATCATTAAAAATAAAAGGAAGAGAACGAGATAAATTGAAATAATGGGGATTCAGTTTAGGACACAAGAATTCAATTAAACAATGTTATAGACGTTGCCGTCCGTTTGGATGCAGCTCAGTTTATTTTTTTTTTTCTATTTCTTTGTTTTGTTTCCCTGTGAAGATGGATTCTTGTCAACACATTAGATTTAACTTTTCTTTTAACTGATTTCTGTATACTTAATAACAGTAGAATCATAGTCTACTCAAATTGTGACCTCTGTTATGAAAGAGAATGTTTAGTCGTAATACTTGGCTTGTCAATTTAAAATTTAAAATAAAAA
>MUZC01004785.1:611316-643449 GCA_002072015.1 Radix auricularia
GGGGTGCTAATTATTTGCATCGTGACAAAAGTGTATGGTGGTAGAAGCATGTCTAAAAACTGTGGTAAGGTGTGGGGAGGTGGGGAGAGGGTCTGTTTCTTCATTGAACAAATCTGAGTACGGCTATTTGTGGTATTGATGCTATTTAATACACGGCTCATTTGTCGGTCATGTTGGCACGAATTGTTATTTGTTGGGTTGTTGTTTTTTAACTTAAATCCTTGCAAACTCCAAAGCATCCCAAAAGAATGAAAGGTTTTCATAATTTATAAATATTTGTTTTAAACAAAGAACGTCGATTTCTTGTCATGGAAGCGCTCATAATATAACTTCAAAAAGAATTATGAATTTTTAAGGGCGACTTAAAGAGTGATAATATATTACATTTCTTGGTCTACTTATCTTTATATCTTTTAAAAATTATGAATAATCACCAGTTGTAACTCAATTAATTGACTATCACCTATGCTCAAGGTTAAATTGATGAGAATGGTCATCGTCGATCACGACCAACAAACAACGATTCACTATCGATACTACCAGTGTGTAGTATTTGGACCCGTTTGAGAACCGTGCGATCCCCTCCACCACCCCCGCCCCACACCCCACCAACCCTGACAATTAAGAGATATATCAAACACCCGCAAATCCCCAAACAACGTCTATCGATATCATTATTGACTTAAGCCCCGTGGCGTTATCTGCATGCAATCATCCATGCATCCACTCATTATAGGCCAAACAAACGTGGGTACACGAAAAAACGTTTAGCGCGCTTGGCCCCCAAGTCCCATTAGTGTTATGATAACTGCCCCGCACGTGCCGGAGAGTTTAGAAATGTTTGTGTTGTGTCTGTGGGGTGGGGGTGAGTAAACTTGTTCTTAAAGGCCACCATAACTTTTCTTTTTATAGCAAGACAACCAACGATTGGCATGATATGGTGGGGTATCTTGTTAGCCCCCGGACAATACTATTTCGGAAATTTAATTTCAAATAAACAGAACTTAACAAAAACAGTAAAAGTGTAAATGATATGAAGAGATGTGATCTCATCGATTTAAAGCCATTGAGAGCAACGTAAATAAGAATAATTAGCAGCCGTGTCTGTCAAGGGTGTGTATAATAAACCTGAGGGTTCTGTCAATTATTAATTATTGTTAATGGCACAATTATTTGCAATATTTTTTTCCTTATTAATGAAATAATAAACATTCCGATGTCTTTTTGATAGTTAAGTTTTCGAACAGTCATGGAATATATACACACATGATGTCCCTCCCTAGCTGTGGTGCTGGACACTGGTCAAACTGTCATGTTAACAATTTAACATTCCATAGATCACCGCTCCCAGCACGACTCATATTCCTATACTTACCGCATATAGTGACTATAAAAAACGTCAAGGGTAGGGATCAATGCAACATGTGAGTGCCTACTGGTATATTCTTTAGTGGGATACTGTGTATGGTGACCGCTTTTAGTGGGACCTATATATTATGTGTCAACGTTACCCGCCTTAGTGGGATCTAGGCTATAAAAAAAAGCGAATAGTCTAAGTCCCTCAAGTATTTGAAAGGTTGCGGCTTTTGTTGGTCTTCCTGGCTTCATCCAGTCACTCATCTATCAATAGCGGGATTGTCTCAATAAAAACATAATCTTGAAAACTACGCCAGCGTCAACTCGGGACTCTTGAGCAGTGCTTCTCACAAGTGGTGGTTCGTGGACCGGTGCCGGTCCGTGGACTATCAGCTGGCGGTCTGCGGAAGTTATTAAGAAAGTACAGAAACATATTTGCTACCAATAATACAATACAAACCTTATAGAATTTTTTGACAATAAGCTTATAAAATAAAAGAAACAAATGGAAATAAAATACATTTTGCAACTATGTCGGTCCCTGTGGCAAAGGGGAAAAATTTCCGCCGGTCCGCCATACTAAAAAAGTTTGAGAAGCACTGCTCTAGAATACTCCTATAGACTTTTAATTGCCACATTCCCCATTCGATCTCTCGCTTGTTATATTGCGAATTGCAGCAGTGATTGTAAAAATTTCATTTGGATATCTATAAATATAACGCATAATTTTGTTATGATTAACTTTTTTATCTTTAATAAAAACAATAATAATAATTATTATTATAACAATAACTTTAGTGATAGCTCTTTTCTTAAAGGATTTGTTTGTTAAAACAAATTTCGTTTGGTTAATAAACTGAAATATTTGGTTCAATTTGTCAGCTCTTAAGTTGTGAGGCGGGTTAATAGTTGCACAATAAGCCAATCAAACAATGTGGTGGTCCTGAAAACAATGGTTTATGGAAATAGTTTTCAACGTGGATCCCCAACATCCCCCTCCCCCATACAAACATACTTAGAAGTTTATTTTATAGAATCCAACTGTGCAGTAATATTCTTGTGTTGTTAGTTGTTATATCCATATAATTAGTCTGTGATTACATGGCTGCTCTTCGCTGGCCTATATCCTGTAAGGCAAATCAGAACTGACAGGTATTGAAAAAGAAAAAAAAACCTGTCATTTCATGCTATTATTTGATTTTTTAAAAATTACAAAATAACTGTTAGTTAGACAGCTCGTATCAAACTGTCACAGACACAGAAGTAATGTAAACCTTTAACACAGCTCATGTAAATTATTCGTGCTTAGAAATGTATTTTTTAAAATTTACTCTCGCAGTAACTAAATGTTGCATATTACTGTTACACATGGTAACTCTTATCACCCAATCTAACAATGTAGCGGTCGAATGCTGAATCTACTTCTGTCACGTACGTGATCTACTCCTGTCAAATACGTGATCTACTCCTGTCATATATTGATCTACTCTTGTCACGTACGTGATCTACTCCTGCCAAATACGTGATCTTCTCCTGTCATATATTGATCTACTCTTGTCACGTACGTGATCTACTCATGTCAAATACGTGATCTGCTCCTGTCATATATTGATCTACTCTTGTCCCGTACGTGATCTACTCATGTCAAATACGTGATCTACTCCTGTCATATATTGATCTACTCTTGTCACGTACGTGATCTACTCCTTCCAAATACGTGATCTACTCATGTCAAATACGTGATCTACTCATGTCAAATACGTGATCTACTCATGTCAAATACGTGATCTACTCCTGTCATATATTGATCTACTCTTGTCACGTACGTGATCTACTCATGCCAAATACGTGATCTACTCCTGTCATAAATTGATCTACTCTTGTCACGTACGTGATCTACTCCAGCCAAAAACGTGATCTACTCCTGTTATATATTGATCTACTCTTGTCACGTACGTGATCTACTCATGTCAAATACGTGATCTACTTCTCTTACCCTTACATATTGCTCTTCTCCTGCCACGTACATTATTTGCTTCTGTGACATAGATCTACAAGACGACCTTCAGATCCATTATTACAATTTAACCTTGACCCTAAAGGTTAATGGATATAATTGGGTCAGCAATAATTACTGCCATGTAAAAAATGAACCATCCCCAGTTTGTAAGACCCAACTGTTCACTCTCGTGGTACTCCAGGCTCCAGTCATTCGGACATCACGTCATTAATCTTGTCACACTACGTCATTGGGTACATGACACACTCGGCCTAAAGTGATACAAACCTCAAGATAGTGCTGACCTTGGCATTCTTGTCACAAAGTTGCGTGTACAGATAAGGCGATTTGTTTACACGTGTTTCAAACCGAGACCGTCTCGTTT
Organism: Radix auricularia; assembly: GCA_002072015.1. Lineage (NCBI taxonomy): Eukaryota > Metazoa > Mollusca > Gastropoda > Lymnaeidae > Radix > Radix auricularia. The sequence continues at coordinate 615,057 of MUZC01004785.1, forward strand.
TATTCAATCGTTGTGTAACGGCTATTTGTTGAGCAGCTATCCAGAGCGAAGTTCGCTCTTTGGTGGCGATGTTAGTGAACGGGTTACTTTGGTGAACTGACCCGCTTGTTGTATGTGGTCACCGGAGGGAGATTTGAACCCAGATACATGCACAGGCTTAGGATAAACATCGTGTTTTTGTGGCTGCTCGCTGGGTGGAAAGTGGGGTGGGGGGCGGGGGGTCAACATGATGAATGGTAACAACTAGTCGTCTGTAAGGGGAGCCAAGGACCCCGCAGTGAGCCATTCAAATTGAAATGGGAGAATTTCAATGACTGGTTGGGGGAGGCGGGATAAGTTTCTGTTACTCGGTCAGACATAACCACTTAGACTCTTGGGCACGGGGGAGTCCAGGGGAGATACCACGAACTAATGGCAAGAGAGGCGCACAACATGTTAGTAACTTTAGTTGAATTTTTATGATACTAACAGATGTGTTCAAGATGAATGATCCATACAAACAGATCTGCTCAATATGAGGGATCCATACAAACAGATGTGTTCAACATGAGGGATCCATACAAACAGATCTGCTCAATATGAGGGATCCATACAAACAGATGTGTTCAATATGAGGGATCCATACTAACAGATGTGTTCAAGATGAGTGATCAATACAAACAGATGTGTTCAGGTTGAATAATTGATAGATATGTTCTTTTTTCTACATCTTAACTAACTTGCACATGAAGTCAATTCCCGGTGTTGTAAACATGCTCCAATTATACCGGTCGTGAAAATATGCCAACGTCAGCTAGCAGATAGGCATTAACAAGACGGGCAGTAAGATAGGGGTTGAGGGTGTAGGATGGGGGTTGATGGTGTGGGATGGGGGTTGAGGGTGTGGGGTGAGTGTTAATGGTGTGGGATGGGTGTTGATGGTGTGGGATGGGGGTTGATGGTGTGGGATGGGGTTGAGGGTGTGGGATGGGTGTTGAGGGTGTGAGATGGGTGTTTAGGGTGTGGGATGGGTGTTGAGGGTGAGGGATGGGTGTTTAGGGTGTGGGATGGGTGTGGTAAAGACTACCGACTATCTGTCGCTGACACAGGCCAAGACTTGGTTCAGTGAGAAATGCTATTCACGAGCCAGAACCCTGGATTAACGCATAAATGCCTTTCTCCTGATGTCAGTGTCAGGGTAATAAAAGAACGTTCTGTGTCAGTGAACCTCTACGGTTTATGGGGTTGGGTGCGGGGGTGGTCAATGTGGCGACATGTTACCAGATGTGGGTTACTGACAATTACATTAATGATATTATGACAGCATCACCAACCAGATGGAAACTATATCATCTTTAAGATCTATTTCTCAATAGCACATAGATATTTTGTAGAAGTGTTGTTTTTTTTTTTAAAATTTAAGTTTGTTTTACCTGACACGTTGTCTATAGTCTAGACGGCTAGACTGCTAGACTGCTAGACGGCTAGACTGCTAGACGGCTAGACTGCTAGACGGCTAGACTGCTAGATGGCTAGACTGCTAGACGGCTAGACTGGTTGACTGCTAGACTGCTAGACGGCTAGACGGCTAGACTGCTAGACTGCTAGACTGCTAGACTGCTAGACGGCTAGACGGCTAGACTTGTGCTGAGACTAGACATGAAAGGCATTCCACATTCTTCACAGCTAAGAGGCATCGCTAGTTGTAAAATAATACCATACCATGCCGTGTTTGTGGCTATTAACGTCTTTCATTACCATCAGTTTGTTGTTATTGACGTCTTTCATTACCACCGGTTTGTTGTTATTGACGTTTTTCATTACCACCAGTTTGTTGTTATTGACGTCTTTCTTTTACCACCAGTTTTTTTGTTATTGACGTCTTTCATTACCATCAGTTGGTTGGCGATATTGACTTCTTTTTTTTACCACCAGTTTGTTGTAGTTATTGACGTCTTTCATTACCACCAGTTTGTTGTAGTTGTTGACGTCTTTCATTACCACCAGTTTGATATTGTTATTGATGTCTTTCATTATTGCTAGTTTTTTGTTGATATTGACGTCTTTCATTAACACCAGGTTGTTGTTGTTATTGACGTCTTTCATTACCACCGGTTTGTTGTTATTGACGTCTTTCATTACCACCAGTTTGTTGTTGTTATTGACGTCTTTCATTACCACCAGTTTGTTGTTGTTATTGACATTGACGTCTTTCAATACCACCAGTTTGTTGTTGTTATTGACGTCTTTCATTACCACCAGTTTGTTGTTGTTATTGATGACGTTAAACCGGACATCGACCGGCAGCTTGTTGTGCACGAATTGATCGCTTGAACCTGCCTCACTCACCGACTCGAAGAAACGTTTAGTCCCAGTCTCTGTGGAGCTCGAGGTTTGACACGCTCGTCTTAAGCAGATGTTTGTCTCTATCACAGATTGTGTTTTGACTGAGCTTAGCTACGGTCTGAAGTGTTTCGCCATCCTTAACAGCGGTTTCCTTAGACATTTGTCTCTGTCCATATCATTAGATATCGAGCTTAGTCCTTTTCATCTGACTTTTGTCTCAGTCCATTTCATCTGACTTTTGTCTCAGTCCATTTCATGTGACTTTTGTCTCAGTCCATTTCATTAGAATTTTGTCTCAGTCCATTTCATCTGACTTTTGTCTCAGTCCATTTCATATGACTTTAGTCTCAGTCCATTTCATCTGACTTTTGTCTCAGTCCATTTCATTAGAATTTTGTCTCAGTCCATTTCCAGTGAAGTAAGAAAGAAGTTTTCGAGCGAACACAACAAGCGATTCAATAAAGGTTTAGGATGGGGGGTAATACCTAAACTTGTATTCTTATTAATGTGACTTGAAAAAACCTGGCGTCTGGCGTCAAATAAGAAACTTTTAAAAAAATTCCACAGGGATACACCACCAGCACATAATTATGGTCTAGTTTAACACCTACCATTAACAGGGATACACCACCAGCACATAATTATGGTCTAGTTTAACACCTACCATTAACAGGGATACACCCCTAGCACATAATTATGGTCTAGTTTAACACCTACCATTAAACTGCATATTATTGGCATCTATGATGTATTAACGTTAAGTCAACGAAAATATTAGCACAAAACCCTGTAGTAATTTATAAGGAACTCGTTAAGCTCATTTTATAAAATTATTTTTGGAGATTGACACTGACTGAATTCAATGTTCAATGGATAAGTTCCGGGACTGCATTAACAAACATATATACCGTGTGTCAATAAACAACATAGAAAGCAAGAATGTATAATTTCATCTGCACACAAAATTTTGTGCTCATTATTTGATGTCCTTCTCCATTCTGTCCCCCAATGACTTCTATTTCTAAGAATTGGCTTTTAACTAGGTCAGGGTTGACGGTTGTTTTATAAATCCTTTATTTGATGTGTATCTTCCCGTCTGTTCATGGCCGTTCCACAAAAATTATAACAATTTCGACGGTTCACCGAAAGATATCACTATAAAGATGTGAAATTTATTTTACCCGCTCGCTCAGAATTACTTAATAAAACCATTGGCCATTTACATACTAGGACTAGGACCAAGCTCCTACATCATGAGTACTATATCGTGGACAAGACACCTGTAGTTTAGACACGTCACAAATCTTAAAGCATGAACATGAATGGCATAATGTCGACATGAGTCTTGTAATAGGGACTTGAGTCCTACTGAGTGCATAGAGTTTATTTGTATGTGCATGAAACAATCGTCTATAAAGTGTGTTTTACCCTCCCCAACCTTTCCACTCGACCAAACAATGGCCCCTATTAAAATTTACTGTTTGTTTTTCTTCCCTGAACGGCGCGTGCCTGTTACGTCAACAACACACCACGTAAAAAAAAAACACAAAAAAAACAACCCAAACATGTAACATAGCCCTCTAATAACACGAAGGTTTTGGGAGGACACGGGACTAGATAACAGGTCACGTGACAGGTTTGGGATTTTAATGGCTTTGGATAAAGGTTCTCAGAAGAGGCTTCATGTACCTTGTTAGTGATTGATCCTCTTTATGTTTACATTGTTTCTGATTAATGCTCTACATAGATCGCTCTATGTACGCTGACTGACTGAATCAGTGAGTTCGATTCTGTCGGTAAATTCCCAAATTTATCAAGTGTGAATGAGAACGATGTTCAGGCCTTTCACTACATTTTTAGACAGGCAACAAGGTATCCAATCAGCCCTTTAGTTTAACCAGGTTTTAGATCTTCCAATTGATTTAACCAGGTATCATACCCGCGATTTCATTTTCATATATATTGTTACAAACGCCCCTTGTATACAGAAGATTATTGCGTTTTATGGTAGTTTAACCACTGCCTGCAGGTATCATGTCTTATCTTTCGTTTAACCATGGTATTAGATCTTCAAATTATTGTAACCAGGCATCAGATCAGCGCTTTAGTTTAACCATGGTTTTAGATCTTCCAATTGGTGTCACCAGGCATCAGATCAGCGCTTTAAGTTAACCAGTTTCAAGGCACTTGACTGCTTCAGTTGACAGCCCCAGAGAGGATACGCCTCTGGGCCAACAATAGATGACAAAGGGAGATAAACCAAAGGTGACAGTGACACGTAACTTGACATAACGCCATCAAAGTGACACTTTCTTCTTGCACGTATGTGCTGTTGACTTCTGCTTTGTCTCAGACACGGGTTTCGACTGCGACTTTAAAAAAGAAATCTACTAAATTCTCCCCCCCCCCTCCACGCCCTTAAACTCTGGATTTTTTCTTGACTTAGCGACTGAGGTAACACAATGTCATGACATAAGTGACCATATGTTCCTTTCTTTCAAAACACAAATAAAAATTCACTTGGTTTGTTTGTATGTTCATATATTTGAGTGACTTTTAAAATCATAATATCTTCAGTTGGCGTGTTATATTTTATTTTAGCGTGTTATCTTCTATTTTAGCGTGTTATCTTCTATTTTAGCGTGTTATCCTCTATTTGGGCATGTTATCTTCTATTTTAGCGTGTTATCTTCTATTTTAGCGTGTTTTCATCTATTTGGCTTGTTACGTCTATTTGGCGTGTTATCTTCTATTTGGCGTTATTTGGCGTGTTATCTTCTATTTGGCGTGTTACCTTGTATTTTGGCTTGTTACTTCTATTTGGCGTGATATCTTCTATTTTTACGTGTTAACTTCTATTTGGCGTGTTATCTTCTATTTGCCGTGTTATCTTCTATTTGCCGTGTTATCTTCTTTTTGGCTTGTTATCTTCTATTTGGCGTGTTATCTTCTATTTGGCAAGTTATCTTCTATTTGCCGTGTCATCTTCTATTTGGCGTGTCATCTTCTATTTGGCGTGTTATCTTCTATTTGGCTTGTTATCTTCTATTTGGTGTGTTATCTTCTATTTGGCGTGTTATCTTCTATTTGGCGTGTCATCTTCTATTTGGCGTGTTATCTTCTATTTTGGCGTGTTATCTTCTATTTGGCGTGTTATCTTCTATTTGGCGTGTTATCTTCTATTTGGCGTGTTATCTTCTATTGAACCTATAAAACCACGTCGTAACATCACACGTTTGTTTATGTTTTAGTGACTCTCTGAAAACTCATTGTAACATGTTATACAGTTATCCGACGATCGCGTTTGAGTAGCGATCCAAGAGTCTTGCGTTCGAGTCTTTATGTACCAGACATGAGTTTGAGAAAATCAAGGGGAGTGGTCATTGTTCTATTCACCAATCCCCTCATTCGCTGTGGCTTTAAAAATAAATAAATAAAAAATATTTAAAAAAAAACAACAACTCGTGAACAACTACTTCACTTGCCCCACGAGACAGAACTGTGTGAGATAGTATCCATGGTTACCTTGTTATTAATATGAGTATATAAATCCTCGTCAGAACATCCTAAATGACTTTGTCATAGTGTATCATTATATATATATATATTAAACTCTGTTCTCACTCCATGGCATCCAGGAGCGGCGTTTGAGGGTGGCAACTGGGGCGACTGCCCCAGGCCCCGCGCTTAGGTAGGCCCCACGTTTCGGTCCTGAACATGTCTCGTCCTGGTTAAACCGTTGTTTATAGACCAGAGAAAATAATGAACTTGTAATAATTTAATAAAAAGGGGACACGCGGTATTAAAATTACACAATAATCAAGTTATTTCATATTTTTAAATACCATAGCATACTGGTGCTTAGCGATCTTTACTACTACTCTGGCCCCGCGGGGTCATTGCTGGCCCTAGACCCCGCGCTTACTTAACGCCGCCACTGATGTCATCTCAGCGTGTTGTCAGCCCATCAGTCAACCCCCCCCACACCCACACACACTTATACACCGCATGTGGAACTCCGCGTATTGATCAGATGACATTTCCTGTAATGAGACAAAAGAAATAAAACTTGCAGATCCAACGTAGCATGTCAACACATCATCCTTCAGATCTAACATTTTATGTCAACACATCATCCTTCAGATCTAACATTTTATGTCACCACATCATCCTTCAGATCTAACATTTTATGTCAACACATCATCCTTCTGATCTAACATTTTATGTCAACACATCATTCTTCAGATCTAACATTTTATGTCAACACATCATCCTTCAGATCTAACGTTACACGTCAAAACTAAATACCTTTTTTGATAAAATGATTTTAATAAGCTATGTGAAGTTGTCAATACCTTTTACCATTATTCTCTCGTGTATTTCTATTTCTGTAAGGGTTGGTTATTGTCTAGTTTTATGGACACTTCCATTCTATCCATCATTGTCAACTTGTAAACACCAGGCGGATTACTAGATGTAGTTGAAAACATCACCGACATACAAGGCAAAACGATGTCAATTGTACACCATATAAGAGATGAAGATGTAATGTTACTTCTTAACTGAGAATGAGGAGTCCCCGAGTCACCCAGCTCCGAATGGGTACCTAACTAGACAAAAGTTAGGCGGCTGGGGTAATGCGTGGAACCCTTATAGCCGTGGCCTGTGACCGCTGCATCACTTGCCAACAGATCATCTGTCATGGTCTGTGGACGCAATTATCTTCTGCATAGAAGGAGCGTCTGTATATCTAAGATAATGTTTGGCTATCACAGGAGAGTGGAGAGTCCATGGACGAGGTGTTTTTGAGATGCCTGGGTTGTAACTGGGGATTGAAATAATTAGATTCAAACTCAGTATCACTGATAGTATCACTGGAAGTCTCACTAATAGTCTCACTTAAAGTATCACTAATAGTATCACTGGAAGTATCACTGATAGTATCATTGATAGTATCACTGATAGTCTCACTGACAATATCACTAATAGTCTCACTAATAGTCTCACTGAAAGTATCACTAATAGTATCACTGGAAGAATCACTGAGAGTATCACTGATAGTATCACTGATAGTATCACTGATAGTCTCACTGATAGTATCACTGATAGTCTCACTGATAGTATCACTGATAGTATCACTTATAGTCTCACTAATAGTCTCACTGATAGTCTCACTGATAGTATCACTGATAGTATCACTGATAGTCTCACTGATAGTCTCACTGATAGTATCACTGATAGTTTCACTGATAGTCTCACTGATAGTATCACTGATAGTATCACTGATAGTCTCACTGATAGTATCACTGATAGTATCACTGATAGTATCACTGATAGTCTCACTGATAGTATCACTGATAGTATCACTGATAGTCTCACTGATAGTCTCACTGAAAGTATCACTAATAGTATCACTGGAAGAATCACTGAGAGTATCACTGATAGTATCACTGATAGTATCACTGATAGTCTCACTGATAGTATCACTGATAGTATCACTGATAGTATCACTTATAGTCTCACTGATAGTCTCACTGATAGTATCACTGATAGTCTCACTGATAGTCTCACTGATAGTATCACTGAGAGTCTCACCGATAGAATCACTGATAGTATCACTAATAGTCTCAATAATAGTCTCACTGATAGTATCACTGATAGTATCACTGATGGTATCACTGATAGCATCAGTGATAGTTTCACTGATAGTCTCACTGATAGTCTCACTGATAGTATCACTAACCGATACGAATAGGAACCTGTTTGTGATTGAACTTTCGAATAAAAATCATCGCGGATTCCGGTGGTATAGATCCAGAGGCGTCACTTGTGTTGGTGTCACCCCGGGCGGTAGAACATGGTGTCACCCCTCACGACTTAACCCATAGATCTCCGTCGCTTCTACAAATGCCTTATAATTGGAACATACAGAACATACATTTTGGTGTCACCCCTTGTGATGGTGTCACCCGGGGCTGCCGCCCCCACCGCACCCCCAGTGACACCACTGTAAATTATGATTGCTATTATCGTATATCAACGAAATACTTTAAAAGAAAATAACAAGCTTGGTGAATAAATAAAAGCGTAATTAAATGAATTTGCATATCCGTCTGAAAGAAAAGTTGATAACTCGTGGAGGGGCTTGGGTCTATGAAGTATGCCTCCTCCTGTCATTCATGTCAGACACACGTTGACAGGGGGGGGGGCGATGTACAACAGGTGACTATAAAAATGTTTAGATGGGCATCTTGAATAATAATGAAATGCTGAAAGTAAGGCCATGGGTGTATGTGCTCGACAGCTGGGTTGTCAAAACTGTAGACCTGGTTGTCAGTTCTTTAGGCCTCGTTGTGAGCGCCTTAGGCCTATATCATCAGCACCTTAGGCCGTGTTGTCAGCTATTTAGGCTCGAATTGTTAGTCATTTATGCCTGGGTTGTCAGTTCTTTAGAACTTGGTTGGCATGTATTTAGGCCTGGGCTGTCAGTTCTTTAGGCCTGGGTCAGATCTTTAGGCCTGGGTTGTCAGATCTTTAGGCCTGGGTTAGTTCATTTGATCTGGGTTGGCAGGTCTTTAGTCCTGGGTTGGCAGGTCTTTAGGCCTGCGTTGGCAGGTCTTTAGTCCTGGGTTGGCAGGTCTTTAGGCCTGGTTTGTCAGCAGTGTAAATATCTGTTGTCAAAGCTTTAGGCTTGGGGGTTCCTTCTGTTTCCATAAATGCAGAATAATGTGGCACACTCCGGAAAAAAGGTATTATGCGTTGCTTTTCCCGTGCATTCTTGTTCTCAAATGAGTTTGTTACAAAGGCGAACCTAAACCAGTCGCATCACATAATTCTTCCTAAATAAATATTATTTATTTTTATGTTTAAGTCACTGTCTCTGAAGCTATACTGGTTCCCTTTGTGGCACACACACGATGACAAACAAGGAGAACCACACCACATTGCTGGTCGCGATGGTTTGACAAAGGTGAAACGTTAATACCTTGAATATCCGCCTCTGCTGGTTGGAAAACAGAGGGAAGTGTAGTGAATGAAGAGATACAAGCTCCTAATTAGCATACAGGGACCTGACCTTAAATAGGTGTGCATTAATTAAGTGCCGGACCGTGTCTAACAAAGGTGTGCAAATTGTTGCAGTGCAAAGAAAGATTCTTTACCGGCATTCTTTAAACGTGAATCATCGCATACGGTGTGTATAACACACGAACATGTGATACTGTGCATTGTGGGCACACGAACATGTGATATTGTGCATTGTGGGCACACGAACATGTGATATTGTGCATTGTGGGCACACGAACATGTGATATTGTGCATTGTGGGCACACGAACATGTGATATTGTGCATTGTGGGCACACGAACATGTGATATTGTGCATTGTGGATAAACGGACATGTGATATTGTGCATTGTGGGCATACGAACATGTGATATTGTGCATTGTGGATAAACGGACATGTGATATTGTGCATATTGGATAAAAGAAAATGGGATATATTGCATTGTGGATAAATGGACATGTGATATTGTGCATTGTGGATAAACGGACATGTGATATTGTGCATTGTGGATAAAAGAAAATGGGATATTGTGCATTGTGGATAAATGGACATGTGATATTGTGCATTGTGGATAAACGGACATGTGATATTGTGCATTGTGGATAAAAGAAAATGTGATATTGTGCATTGTGGACAAATGGACATGTGATATTGCGCAATGTGGGCATACGAACATGTGATAATGTGCATTATGGATAAACGGACATGTGATATTGTGCATTTCGGACATGATGAACATGTGCTGTTGTGTAATATGTACAAACTAATATGAAATTTGAGTAAGGATAAGAAACTAACACGTTATTTGAGCAAGGATGACATAAGATAATGTGCTATAATTTTTTGGTGTGCATGTGTTTCGGGTTGAGAGATGTGGACATCTTCATTAAAAAGTGATTTTGACAGGAGGTCTGGGGTGGTGTACCTGCCTCCCCCACCCCAACCCCTCATTTTGACAAGAGGTCTGGGGTGGTGTACCTGCCACCCCCACCCCAACCCCTCATTTTGACAAGATGTCTGGGGTGGTGTACCTGCCTCCCCCACCCCAACCCCTCATTTTGACAGGAGGTCTGGGGTGGTGTACCTGCCTCCCCCACCCCAACGTCTCTTTGGGAACAACCTTGGTCATTTGATTTTTAGCCTCATCCTGTAACACTAGTTAGAAATGGGTTTTAGATTAGTCTTGCTTAAAGTCGGTGAATTTTGTTGATTCATCGTAAAATTGTGTGAATTTAGTTGATTCATGTTGATATTTTGAGAGCTTTATTAGATTTTGTTGAAGATTCCTGTTCTTTCAATCAACTTCAAAATCACAAAAGATCGAACCCGATTAAATGTTCTTAATTTTGCTACTGTTTATTTATAACATTGGCATTGATGGCAGCTTGAGATATCATTTATTCCCCACCTCATGTTAAATTATGTTAGTTCCCCCCTTCTCTTCTCTTCATACATTCCTATTGAACCCTCCCCCGATTTATCGATAGGTAAAAATGTGGATCACACACCTAAAGGCAATATATTGGATCCGTGCCATGGTGTGAGGTGTGGGGTGGGCTGAGATACAACGTAGATAAAAACTGATGGCTCGTGGCTATTAGTGGTTGTAGGTAATGATAGCCCCCCCTCCCCAACAAACACACACATAGGTAGTAATGTCTCAACCATTGCCCTGGGTTATAACATGACTTTACATGACATCAACTCAGTCTAATGGCCGTGGTGGTGGAGGGGGTGTTGTTTGGGGAGGTGGTACTTAGGGTGGAGCCTTCACTGTTTGGGAGGCCGCGATGTAAGAGGTCCGCTATGTAAGAGGTCCGCGATGTAAGAGGTCCGCGATGTAAGAGGTCCGCAGTAGGAAAGCTGCCCAATGTTACAGCAATAGGTTTTTTGTGGGAGGGGGGGTATTGAACTCGTGCTCACTGTATCTAATATTGTTATGTAATGACATTCATTGTTGTCACCTTGTTTGTTTAATGTTGGTCATTTTACACCCCATAACGCCCTCACACGTATATACAAAAGCCCTTCCAAACGATTTATTGCTTAATTGTGGGGTCTCATCTCTTTGACAATAGTTTGTGGATGAACCCCATAGTTTGAGAACCGCTGTGCCCCCTTCTATCGACCTGACATAGGTCATTGATTTGTCTACTTTCACTTCGGACACCTGGGTGATTGTGTTGTAATGAGTCATCAATGGGAACACCTGGTGCACCTTTTTGTTCTTAACATACTCTCAAAGGACTTATCTAGTCCTATATACCCTCTAACACAATAGCCTCTATATTATAATTTCAAGGGATATATCTAGTCTTATATAGCCTCTAACACTATCACCCCTTATACACAAGCGTTGCTATCCTCCTATATAATAAAAGGCAATTTTCTGTGCGGTCATCGATAGCGATTGGTCCCTCAAACTCTTAAAGACTCCCACAGCCAATCAGAAAAAAATTAATCTCATATTGAACAAGTTTACGCTAACGTTCAAAGCGAATTAGTTTTTGTGTTGTATTTTTTTCCAAGACTTTACTTTGAGTGGTGCGCTTTTAAAATATTTTATCATCAAACTACAGTGCGCAAATTTTCGTGCATGGATATTAAATTGAGCTGTGTTTTTTTACGGGTACTTTCTTTATTTGATACTGATAGATAGGTTTTTTTAAAAAAAGGTTCATTACAATTGTCACACGATGCAAGGAATTTTTTTTAAACTGTAAATGGAGTTGTGAATTTTGTTAAAATCTGTTGTGATACATATTTGGTTATTAATTAAAATTGCTAATTGTAATTCGGGTATTAGTGTGTGAATTTTTCGTGGAAAGCTATTGTCCATGTCAAAAAGTTCTAATAAAGAGATAAATATCAACACATTTAAAATAATTAAATGCTATTCCTGTTGTAATAAACAGCCAGATACTTAGCATGTTGGATATCCGGACCGGATTTCGAGATTTTCGCCACCGTCTGAATTCGGCAAATACTTATCACAGAACCAAATAGTATCCGGATATCAGTATAGTAAGAATTTTTTTAAATCAAATTAAATTAATATTAATAAGTTTATAAACAAATAATTTTTTTTAAAAGTAAAATCAATAACCAGAAATGAGCTGTGCGCGTTGGCATTTATAATCAAACAATTTTCTTTTACGGGTAATTTATTATAACTATAAATTAAAGGATTTTTGACGTGATGCACATTTATGGCCGTTGGGGGGGGGGGTACAACGTGCCACTGAAACGAAGGTGGAACATCCTAGGACGGGCTTTGTTGCTTGTGCTCAATTACATATTTAATACACCACGTATTTAAAGAAATTAAAAATAATCTTGCAACCTTGTGGTGAGTCTTAAATTGTCTTTGCTAGAAACTCTTCTTAATTTAAGTTTAAAAATGTGTATACTTCCTCGTGCCGTGCTCTTCTGTGCAGTTTGTTGTCTTGTCAACTTTTTAAAACCATTACAAAATTGTTTTGACATTGACGACATTGCCCAACCAGTATAACGGCATTTTTCCCCGCCTCTAAATTTCTGTGTCTGAAATCTCTCTCTCCTTAGTTGTGAGGTGTTGCGTTAGTGAATAGAGAGAAATACTCTTATATGATGTGGTAGATAACTAAATAAATCTTATCTTATAATTCCTGTAAAATATATTTATCACCTAATGTAATATATTTTTGCCAAAAGTATAAAAATGGTTTTACGGATATAATACAATAGTTAATTGTATAACAAGTATGTATAATTTTGTTGTCACGTGTAATATTGTTGTCACCAATTTCAGAATACCGACACATGTTCATTATCAAGGCATTTTATGGCCATTATGTTATTGAACATGTCTTATCGATTATTTGAACGTAAAAAGTTCATTTGGCTCTATGGAAAGAACGGAGTGTTAATTTTGTGACAAGCACAAGACATGACATGGCATAGTTCCTGTATCTGATGACATGACAAAGCCACTGTTGCTGATGATATGACAAAGTCCACCTATCTGATGACATCCTTTAGCTAATGACATGACACAGTTCCTGTAGCTGATGACATAAAGCAGCTAATGTATCGGATGACATGATACAGCCACTGTATCTCATGACATGACACAGTCTCTGTATCTGATGACATGACACAGTCTATGTATCTGATGACATGACACAGTCTCTGTATCTGATGACATGACACAGTTCATGCATCTGATGACATGACACAGTCTCTGTACCTGATGACATGACACAGTCTCTGTATCTGATGACATGACACAGTCTCTGTATCTGATGACATGACACAGCTCATGTATCTGATGACATGACACAGTCCACCTATCTGATGACATGACACAGTCCACCTATCTGATGACATGACACAGTCCACCTATCTGATTACATGACACAGTTCCTGTACCTGATGACATGACACAGCTAATGTATCTGATGACATGACACAGCTCATGTACCTGATGACATGACACAGTTCCTGTAGCTGATAACATGACACAGCTAATGTATCTGATGACATGACACAGCTCATGTATCTGATGACATGACACAGTTCCTGTGTCTGATGATATGACACAGTTCCTGTATCTGATCACATGACAAAGTCTCTGTATCTGATGACATGACACAGCTAATGTACCTGATGACATGACACAGTTCCTGTAGCTGATGACATGACACAGCTCATGTATCTGATGATATGACACAGTTCCTGTATCTGATGACATGACACAGTGCCTGTATCTGATCACATGACAAAGTCTCTGTATCTGATGACATGACACAGCCACTGTATCTGATGACATGACACAGCTCATGTATCTGATGACATGACACAGTTCCTGTAGCTGATGACATGACACAGCTCATGTACCTGATGACATGACACAGTTCCTTGTATCTCATGACATATCACAGCCCCTGTATCTCATGACATGACACAGTCTCTGTATCTGATGACATGACACATCCACTGTATCTGATGACATGACACATTTCCTGTACTCGATGGTGTTCTAAACTAGATGACCCTGAAGTTCCGGTGCCGTAACCCGTCTTCTGTATGACTCAACATTAATAACTTCATTGATGCGTATCTCTCAAGGGTCTCGACAGGTTCACACCAAACGATTGTTTAGTCACTATTACAATCAGAGCTTCAGACGCTTGCATGAGTTTCCTAGCAACCATTGGCTCCCATAATCCCCATCGAGGAGGACCGAGACACTTGCTCTATTGAAAAATCCTCGGCAAAAAACTTGAAAACCGATCTTCATAACGCGCCTGGTGTGTGTTTGGGACGAGCAAACACGGCCTTATCTCTCCTTGTCTCTCAAATGTTACCATAAATAGGGTCCAGAGCCCGGACTCCGGACGGAGAAATTTGGTGGAGAATTCGATAGTACAGGTGGCTAAAGGTGTCTTTATTAAGGAACACTATCTATGATTTAAAAAAAACCGCAACAAAAACAACTTGTCTTGAGTTAAAACAACTCTATAGCTAAAAAGATACAGAAAGCTTTAGATTACCATCACATTATGACCATTATATTAAGTTTCTTGTTTCCCCCAATTCTACCAACAATGTGTGTACTATTTGACTGCATGTATAATCAACGATCTAATGTCGTGGTGAAAGAAATTTGCCACCGTTAAGATTACGGCGTTATTTCAATTGTGTATTGAGCATGTATTTTATATAAAGTTGTCTTTATTAAACACTTGATACTTGATAGTCTCTATTTTGGCACTTTATTCAAATAAATGTTTTAGTAAGTGCTAATTTTAAGCATGTGTTTGAAAATTCAAACTATTCAATGTCGTAGGGGTTTCACACTATTTGACCGACTCGATACCACACGAATGTGCTGAAGTTCTTAAGTACCGGATGTAGTTCAATACAAATCTCGATACCAATATTTGGGTGAACTTTTTGGTTTTAGACAATCCGTTCGTTCGTGCGGGACCTACAGTGGGCATCAATGTAGCGCGGCTGAAGGTCATGGCTCAAGGACTAAGACACCACGAGTCCTGTCACCAGGACCTACAGTGGGTATCAATGTAGCGCGGCTGAAGGTCATGGCTCAAGGACTAAGACACCACGAGTCCTGTCACCAGGACCTACAGTGGGTATCAATGTAGCACGGCTGAAGGTCATGGCTCAAGGACTAAGACACCACGAGTCCTGTCACCAGTGTTGACATTGTCATCTGACGTGACGTGTGTCCGCGTGACCTGCGAACCCACTGACGTCCGTGGCTGTCAGGTGGTAATTTAAACTCACCCCTGGGCAAACACTACGACTGTTTGTTCTTTCTTTGAGCTGCAAATGGTAAAAGTTCTCTAACCAGCCCATTAGCTTTACATTGTCGTGGTGGGGGTCCCTCTCGTGTACATGAACTGTGTACTGTACACATAGTGACGTCAGAATGTACTTTCCTCATTTCTGATTGGCTGAGTTCTGATGAAAGACTGAATACATAGATAAAAAGCTTTTTATAGTCCAATGGTCCTGTGAACGTAAATAGTTATTCCTCATCCATCAATAGTTTTGTTCCTGACATAACCATCTTTATCAACGTAGCCAATATGTTCCTCTCAATTATTCAGTTTAGAGTTTGCTTTAGGTCTAATCGGCACTTTTCTAAAAATTGCTATGAAAAAACAG
Organism: Radix auricularia; assembly: GCA_002072015.1. Taxonomy (NCBI): domain Eukaryota; kingdom Metazoa; phylum Mollusca; class Gastropoda; family Lymnaeidae; genus Radix; species Radix auricularia. The sequence goes on from MUZC01004785.1 coordinate 631,118, forward strand.
CTATGTCCAACCGGATTGATGTAGAAATGTAGGCTGTATGTGGGAAAATGTCAAATTAAATTTTTTTTTAAGTTACTTATTTCTGTCCCTTTCTTTCTTTCTTTATATATATATATATATATATACTATAATCACCACCGCTAATGACTACTAATGTATTCTGCATTGCTTACTGGACGGGATGGGGGAGTCAAGCGTTTTAATTGTAATATTCAAACGTGTTTGTCCAAGGATCACAACCCTAAATCCTACAATGCCTTAAGTCAACCCAGGGTATAGACCATTACTGCCATAAGTGAGGACGTAAGTTCATGTTTTGAGCACCTCTGTGTTGGAATTCCCGACCTAGTAGACTCAGTAGATAGAAGCGTTGAACGTCTGGGATTTTCCCAATTATCTTCAACCATGATATAATATGTGTTTTCTTTGTCATCAATGCGTAGCCTCCCTTTTATATTTAAACAACAAACCCCCTACCACAAGGCACAAGGACAAAGAAGAATGAAAACAATGGAGTTACGCCCCTTTCCCAAGCCTTCAGAGGTCCCGACCTTTCCATGAATCCAGATGCTGGCCTTGTTAACTCCCTTGCTGCAATAATTATTCCCTCCCATTACCGATCGCTCCCAGCCCCTGCTTCTCTCGTTTACCTCCATTTTTTACCATCTTTGTTTGAGCGAGCTGACGCCTGAGACAGGTAAAATAACATTTCTGGGCTGAATCTGAAAGTAAGGGAAGTTTTGGTCATGGGAAACTAGCTTCAATGAAATACAATCACTCGCAACCAAATACTTTTTCACCAATGAAGTACGCTCACTACCAATGAAACACTCAAAACCAATCAAGTACTCTCATGACCAATGAAATACATTCACTACCAATATGAAATACACTCACTACCAATGAAATACACTCACTACCAAAGAAATACACTCACTACCAATGAAATACTCTCACTACCAATGAAATACTCTCACTACCAATGAAATACTCTCACTACCAATGAAATACACTCACTACCAATGAAATACTCTCACTACCAATGAAATACTCTCACTACCAAGGATATACTCTCACTAACCATTGAAGTACCATCACTCCCTTAAGTATTATCCTATGAGCGGTCTTCTTTGCCTTTTCTCTGTAGTTTGCGCATTAATAGTCACACACTTCGGACTTGCTGGTTATTCCCTCAGCCCCTTATAAACTTAGAAATAAAGGATTTTAGAGTTTATAAAGTTCCTTTACAGAAAATACAAAAATAATTTACGAACGGATGATTTTAACGAGCGTCTTCATTTTGCTTTATTAAACTGATTACCTCTAAAGTCACTCTAATATATATTCTACCTAGGGCTGTCAGCGATTATTTTATATTTAATCGTTAACTTTTGAAAAAATAACGATCAATTCAACGTTAACTTCGATTAAGGCCAAAAATTAAAATGTATGGTGCCATAAGTAACATTTATTAAAGTTCTTGTTGAAAATCTAAATAACACTGGAATGTCTCCGTTATATGTCATCTTTTAACCAAATACCTAAGCAAAAACATAAACAAGTGTGTTGACTTTATTTGGTCAAGTGATGAGCGTGTAAAATCGACACTATAACCAGCCGAGCTGGAAAAAATCATTTACATGGAACTGAGGTAACTGGTATGAACAAAACGGTCTTGGCAAGAAATGACATCGGATAGTGGTGTTCATTAAGTTTTCACCATTGTTGACGATTAATGGTTTCAGGGTCTTTTATCTTCATTTTGTAACGCAGTAATTCATCAGAAGAGCTGTGGTCATTTTCTGTCCCCGAGTCAGACTCCATTACTTCCATCAAATTAATACGCTTTTCATTTGGTTTGATAAGTAGGCCAATTGCTTTAAAATAGATTAATACAAAATCACGGGACACGTGCCTCACATGGGAGGAATGTGGTGTTCGCTTTGACCATCTAGGCGTTTTGCCCCACCCACTTACCCACTCTCTCCTTTCCTACATAAGCTCGCTCTGTTTTCTCTCAGCTTTACTTTCTTCGATTCTTTGGATTTCACCGCAGCTAAGTTTTTATTTTTTATATTCGTTTTCTTAGTGTATTTCCGTTGAAAAGGCTCTTTTCCGAAATGTTCGCTGTTTTGTTACGTCCTGTCAGGCTAACCTTTTCCTTGTTGACGTCTTTTCCATTTAATCTTTTATAAGCCTGATTGCAGCCTCACCCCTCATTTTGTTTACAAGTGTTAGAACCATGGTAGGCAAACTTTATCAACATTTTGAACGTTCCCGTCCGTCAAAAGTTTCAAACAAAAATGTTCGGGTAATCGTCAGGAAATGTGTTATTTATCGGCCGCTATTTTTTAAAATCATTATTTTTATTTTACTTTTTGAACTTTCAATATTTTGTAAGTGATAAGTCAATTAATTTTTTTTTATAAAATAAAAACGATTAATGGAGAAATTAATCGGTAATTTCTGCAGCCCTAATTCTACATAAACTAATAACCTCTTTTAACACCACTAAAGTCAGTTGCGTTTTCAATCAACACCCCAGGCTTCTATCCTGCTTGTTGTATTGACAGGTAAAGATGTTGTGAGACATCGTGAAGGCCTTATGTCCGGAGACATCCCGAATATTTGACGAATGTCCTTGAACAGCTATCCCATTATGTCAGGTCGCGATGACGTTTTCAGTTATCTCTAGATTTTCTTGTTTTGTTTTAATTACTCGTATTCAGTAAACATTTGGGTCAGGCTGTCTTGTCCCGGTCTGCAAGCGTTGTCTGTGTGATTATTAATGTGTGCGTGTGTATGTGTGTAAGGGAGGGGGCTTCCCTCGTCTTTTCCCTCAAACTTTCCTGCTTCGTAGTTTTAAGTGATTTGATTTGAGAGAAAGAGAACCTCGTCTGATCATAGAGCAGAGGTTTGCTCCCTTTCACCGGGTACGTGAAGCCGGAACACCTCCCCCCTCCCCACCTGGCCACACCTTATTTCACCTGCCTTGCCCCAGTCTGCGGTCTGACCTTTTGGAAGTACACGCCTGTGAGCAGTTGTGTGAGTCCAGGCCAATTTATGGGGAGGTAACCACGTTAAGTGGCGTCTTTAAGATAGTGGCCCTTGACTGGAGAGTTCGTGTGTTTGTTCAAGCACCGTGAGATTTATGTCAGCATCACTTGTGTGAGTGTATGGATACGGCACTTTTGATACGGTGTGATTATTTAGACACGGCACTTTTTATACGGTGTGATTATTTATATACGGCACTTTTTATACGGTGTGAGTGCATAGATACGGCACTTTTGATACGGTGTGATTATTTATATACGGCACTTTTTATACGGTGTGAGTGCATAGATACGGCACTTTTGATACAGTGTGAGTGTATAGATACGGCACTTTTGATACAATGTGATTATTTAGATACGGCACTTTTTATACAGTGTGAGTGCATAGATACCGCATTTTTGATACAGTGTGAGTGTATAGATACAGCACTTTTGATGCAGTGTGAGTGCATAGATACGGCACTTTTTATACAGTGTGAGTGGATAGATACGGCACTTTTGATACAGTGTGAGTGCATAGATACGGCACTTTTGATATGGTGTGAGTGCATAGACACGACACTTTTGATATGGTGTGAGTGCATAGACACGGCACATTTGATACAACGTAATTACATAGATACGGCACTTTTGATATGGTGTGATTGCATAGACACGGCACATTTGATACAACGTGATTACATAGATATGGCACTTTTGATGCGGTGTGATTATTTAGATACGGCACTTTTTATACAGTGTGAGTGCATAGATACCGCATTTTTGATACAGTGTGAGTGTATAGATACGGCACTTTTGATGCAGTGTGAGTGCATAGATACGGCACTTTTTATACAGTGTGAGTGGATAGATACGGCACTTTTGATACAGTGTGAGTGCATAGATACGGCACTTTTGATATGGTGTGAGTGCATAGACACGGCACTTTTGATATGGTGTGAGTGCATAGACACGGCACATTTGATACAACGTAATTACATAGATACGGCACTTTTGATATGGTGTGATTGCATAGACACGGCACATTTGATACAACGTGATTACATAGATATGGCACTTTTGATGCGGTGTGAGTGCATAGACGCGGCACATTTGATACAAAGTGATTACATAGATATGGCACTTTTGATGCGGTGTGAGTGCATAGACGCGGCACATTTGATACAAAGTGATTACATAGATACGGCACTTTTGATAAAATGAGATTATATGCGAGTACATAGATACAGTACTTAATTCCGAACGAGTTTAGGTAGAATGGAAAGAACTTTTGCTTTGTTTGCTCAATTCCTTGAATGCTTACAGTTGATCTGTGTAGAAGGAAAGAATCGCTCGATATCAAAGTAGCTGAACTCTTTCAATTGAGACAATATCTTTGTATTACCGGCTCATTTTTTAAAAACTTATCGTCGTTTGGGTCATTGTTTTGTTGAATGATTATTGCAACAATTGTGTCTCTGAGATATTTAGAAAACGTACCAGTTAAACAATAAGACCCCCTGGACATTTTAACATGCTTACTTTCAATTCTTTGAAAGACGCAGCGCTATTAGTTTTGAGAAGATTTTTTTTTTTAATTTTGTGAGATTCACAGTGCTATCAGTATTGTATTTTAGCTAAAATTCCTTTGAGGGACGCAGTGCTATTAGTTCTTATAGTTTAGCTGTTTTAAATTGTGGCTCCATTCTCTGTTCTCCCAACGATTACGTAATTATTTATTCAATGTTTTTATATCTGGACTTCACGTATGGTGTTTCAGATAAAATCAAGCAAACCTGCCATCAAATTTTTATTTCTATAATGAACGAATCTTTAAGTAATTGATCTCAAGGATTGCATGTGAATCTTGATATTTGATATTTTGACTTTAAAAAATAATTTAACACCAAGAGACTGACATTTAACATCCATTGGATATGGGACTGAAATAATTACGAGTGGATTATCAGTCGAGAGGCTATCTTCATCAAATACTTTTGGATACTCTGTGGAAGTATCCTGTGCCTGCGTACCGAGACTTAGGGTCAGAATGACCGCGTGTGGAGATGGAGTGTGATACCAGAGTGGAGCACCACGCCTGGAGATGATTCGAGGACGGAAGGAAGGAGCCAGCTACGCTACATGGTTCATCGGCTTCGACCACGGTAAGTACGCGCTTGTACACCTGTGTACACACTAACTCATCACGGCGCCATGTGGTTACATTCTAACACCTGGATCGACTGGTACACATTACAATGAACCCCGCTGTAATACTGCATGTCGCGGGCACTTCGAGTCAACCCCCCCCCCCTTGCATGGGTTAACGCAGTTGTACATACAAATATTTTAACATTTAACCATTAAATACAAAAATATTCTAACAAGATTTCAGGTGGGCAAGGCGAGTTATATTTTACCTTTTTTCCCTTTTCTCAGCATCAATACATTCAAAATAATTATGACAGATTCATTAACATGAAAATTTGGTTTAGCAACAGTTTTTTATTATCTTTTTTATCCACATCATTCGCAGACTTGTTACTTCTTTTCACACCGTTCTCCGTTAAAAAAAACGAAAAAAGAATTTTTACACAATGAATTAGTCTCAAATCAAGGTGATTGGGTTTGTTAAAATGTCTACCCCGTGCTTCTAATTTGTATAACACGCGCATCATAAATCGATATGACGGATCGGTTTGGAACACAATTCAATGGATCATAGATCACGGACGTGGGGTTGGAACAGTCGTGACAACAGGGTGAGCACTAGTTCCGCTTAATTCCTCTATTATCTCGTGTCGCCAGGCAACGTATATTTGGTTCCGCTGTGATAAGATAGTCACGCTTGCTCTGTTGTGATAAGCCAGTCACGCTTATTCTGTGATAAGCCGGTCAGGCTTGTTCTTTTGTGATATGCCAGTCACGCTTGTTCTGCTGTGATAAGCCAGTCACGGTTGTTCTGTTGTGATAAGCCAGTCACCCTTGTTCTGCTGTGATAAGCCAGTCACACTTACTTGTTCTGTTGTGATAAGCCAGTCACACTTACTTGTTCTGTTGTGATAAGCCAGTCACACTTACTTGTTCTGCTGTGATAAGCCAGTCACTCCTGTTCTGCTGTGATAAGCCAGTCACGCCTGTTCTGCTATGATAAGCCAATCACGCCTGTTCTGCTGTGATAAGCCAGTCACGCCTGTTCTGCTGTGATAAGCCAGTCACGCCTGTTCTGCTGTGATAAGCCAGTCACGCTTGTTCTGCTGTGATAAGCCAGTCACTCCTGTTCTGTTGTGATAAGCCAGTCACGCCTGTTCTGCTGTGATAAGCCAGTCACGCTTGTTCTGCTGTGATAAGCCAGTCACGCCTGTTCTGCTGTGATAAGCCATGCAGTCACGCTTGTTCTGCTGTGATAAGCCAGTATCGCCTGTTCTGCTGTGATAAGCCAGTCTCGCCTGTTCTGTTGTGATAAGCCAGTCTCGCCTGTTCTGCTGTGATAAGCCAGTCTCGCCTGTTCTGCTGTGATAAGCCAGTCACGCCTGTTCTGCTGTGATAAGCCAGTCACGCTGGTTGTGACTGAGCCAAAGTGGCCATACATACTGAAGATCAACAAGAATGGTGTTGGTCCTGACCACCAGATGTCTAAATGTGAGATTGTTCATCATTACAACGACCAAATTTAATGATTAAGCTCTCACCTGGCTACCACATTGAATGAGCCATGCTGGAGCGTGTTTTGTCTCTAAGTACAGATCTCACCTAATTGATTACTGGCGTGTTATAGTTTTTGGTTGGGTAATGTTACGTAGGATTATATTAAGTCATCAATATAATATGGATAATTTCATAGATAATCCAGAAACGGCAAGTGATTATATAGGATTTAACTGTAAAAAAAATAATCTTTTTTTTTCAAATTTGTTGAAATATTTATGACACATAGACAAAATAATACTCTTTCTGGCAAATTAAAACACACCGACTGCCACATAGATACACCGACTGCCACAGAGACACACCGACTGCCACAAAGACACACCGACTGCCACATATATACACTGACTGCCACATAGACACACCGACTGCCACTTAGATACACTGACTGCCACATAGACACACCGACTGCCACATAGACACACTGACTGCCACATAGACACACTGACTGCTGCATAGACACACCGACTGCCACATAGACACACTGACTGCCACATAGACACACCGACTGCTACATAGACACACCGACTGCTACATAGACACACCGACTGCCACATAGACACACTGACTGCTGCAGAGACACATTGAATCCACAGATAGTTGACTACAGATCAAATTCAGTTTAGAATTTCCATCTGTTCCCTAAGTTTTCTGCTGGACAGAAAGAGATCGCGTAGAGAATACTTCAAAGTTAAGCGGGGACGGGTAGAGATTGGCTCTGAGTTTGGAAAAAAGTGGGGATGTGGTGTTGCACGTTGACTCGGATAGAAATCTGATTGGACGTCAAAAGATGAGCCTTCAACAACAAATGTCATCTCTACGCTTGGCATGATCGGGCCTAAGAGGATAAAAATATGATCATTTTAAAGACATGTCATGGACGTTATATATATAACCCCCTTTTCAGTCCATGACGAACTATGGGGCAAGTGAAGTAGCGTTCACAAGTTTCATTAAGCCACTACGAACGAGCAAGGGATCTCTGCCAGCAACGATGCAGGAACCCGTGGCTCTCATTTTGCCTCTGTTCGGCAGTCAAGCGCGCTACCGCTACATCACCGTGCAGTTTCCATACATTTCAGGCGAGAATAATGTTGATAAATGGCTTAGTATTGTATAGCTGGCAGCTAAAATACCAATCAGTTCAACAATCGGAAATACATTTTCACTATAATACGTTGTATTATGTTTGAAGACTTTCTGTATATTCTACACCCTCCTGCTCAATTCGACCCCACGGTTGCCTCCTGATCTCAGTTAGAGGAATGCACAATGAGTTTTGTACCCCCTCACCCCAGGGGACAAAGTGCACGCTACAGTGGAGTCCATTCATTTGGCCAGCGGAGCGTATCACTGGCTGACTACAACTATTGGTGAGACTGTGCAGTAACTTATTTGATTGTGTCTAACGAGGAATATCGGCACAGATTCTCCAGAGATACTCGGGGCTCTCAGGGTTTAGTCCAGGGATCTCCAAACTACGGCAGGTGGCGCCCCCCCCCCTTGAGACCTTTAAATCTAAAAAGAATGTATTTTTACCTGTAGTTCACCACAAAACTGTGCGTGGTCGGTGCTCCAAACTGCTTTTTGACAGTTAATGCGTCCCTTCGACGGAAAAGTTTTGACACCCCTGGACGTTAGTCGTACACACCACGTCCATCCACGACCTGTAGCAACGCAGTCGGAGCTGCCCCTGCGCCAGGTGAAACTTTTCCCACAAGCACCGTCCATTCGGCCCCAGGACTAAATCGCCCCGTTGAAAGGGTCTCATGAAAGATACGTGTAGGCTAAAACTCGTGGTCTGTTATCGAAGCTGATTTGTAACACATTCCCGTGCTTTAATGTATTAATTATCTTAATCTAATATCGCACAGTTCGCAAACAAAAACTTTGAAATATGTCAAGACAAAAGATAAAAATACATTCTCAATCTTCCAAGACACCCGGAAAACAGTACGTACTAAGTACTAAAGTCAAAACATGGACGTTTATAGACCAGAGAGTGGTGACCAGGGGTCAAGTGTGTACGCCTGGCATTCGTTGACAATAGATGATTGTTTGTGACAACTTCATGGCATCAACTGTTACTATTTCAATGGCAAATTCGTGGCATCGTGACACCGAAATGTTAGACAAACACGTGTCAGTGAGTTATGAATACACTCGGACCTCAAGATAATACACACTAGGACATATTTAATGATAGATTACACTAGGACATATTTAATGATAGATTACACTAGGACATATTTAATGATAGATTACACTAGGACATATTGAATGATAGATTACACTAGGACATATTTAATGATAGATTACACTAGGAAATATTTTATGATAAATTACACTAGGACATATATAATGATAGATTACACTAGGACATATTTAATGATAGATTACACTAGGACATATTTAATGATAGATTACACTAGGACATATTTAATGGTAGATTACACTAGGACATATTTAATGATAGATTACACTAGGACATATTTAATGATAGATTACATTAGGACATATTTAATGATAGATTACACTAGGACGTATTTAATGGTAGATTACACTAGGACATATTGAATGATAGAATATACTAGGACTTATTTAATGATAGATTACACTAGGACTTATTTAATGATAGATTACACTAGGACATATTTAATGATAGATTACATTAGGACATATTTAATGATAGATTACACTAGGACGTATTTAATGGTAGATTACACTAGGACATATTGAATGATAGAATATACTAGGACTTATTTAATGGTATGATACACTATATGACTTATCTAATGATATAATTCCCTAGGACTTATCTCAATATAGTACACATTAGAATTTATTTAACGATAGAATACACTAGGGCATATTTAATGATAGAATACACTAGGACATATTTAATGATAGAATACACTAGGACATATTTAATGATAGAATACACTAGGACATATTTAATGATAGAATACACTAGATCTTATTTAATGATATATTACACTAGGACTTATTTAATGATAGATTACACTAGGACATATCTCCGGCGATAAATTAAAGTTTTCAATTATATCATGAAAGAATCTTATCTTAAGATAGAATACACTAGGACTTATGTTATAATAGATCCTCTAGCACATATCTCGAAGGTCATTTTCCTTCAGCTCTCCCCTCGTGACGACCAGCGCTTAGCACTTGGTTTATAAAATAGATATTGTCACTGACAAAGCTTATCCCTGTAATCAAAGACATAACCCTGTCACATAAACAAAACCCAAACGTGTACCATTCTCCTTGGTTCAGCCAGAGAGACTATCGAATCCCTCGTCCAAAGTCCATTGACAGTGTCTTTGATTTCGGTGTCGATAGCCAAGGCCTTGTCCCTTGGAATAAAGGCACGGGATCATTATATCAACATATCAAGGGGATTAGTCTCTGAGACCAAGTGCTGTCTCTCCCACCCACCTCATCCCCCCCCCCCATTCGCCTCTACCCTATTAAATTAAATGCATTATATGAATTGGTCAGGAAACGTGTCAGTAAAAAAAAAAAATTATGTTTTTCTATTCGAAACACAACGTAAAAGTACTACAAGAGATCATATTTTAAAAAATACAAACGTTACTATTTTTGTATACCCGAAATTTCCCTTTAGAGCTATGCCCCACTTCCGTTCTTTGTTATTGCATGTTGGTTCAGATCAAACGGTCGTGGGGGGAGGGGGGTACGCTAACCGTCCCCCGAGAGCTGGGTCTGTTACGTCATTTGCTCACGCGCACCACCTAGCCCATTTATATGGGTTTACATGTTTCGGTACAGCCACATAATTAAAGTGTGCATGTTAGGCGCGCAACGTTATCTGTCAGACGTCGTAGCATTTAAGGTTATTAGAGTCGTGTGCTCAGTTCGCCTTGTGATGCACTTCGTCCAAAAGTGGTGTTGGCTAAACAAATATTCCATTTAAAAATCTGGTTATGCATGGAGCAATTTACGAACGACATTAACGAACAAGATTTACGAAAATATGCGAAAAGTTACTGCTGAAGTTATGCAGTGGCGTAGCTAGGGGGGGCGGTGGGGGCGGCCCGCCCCGGGCGGCACGCGTTTTAAGGGCGGCACTTGTGGGCATTTGAAAAGTACTGCCATTTCCGAAAACCCCCTTTTTCTTTTGAAAAGGGAAAGCCCGGGTGAAAGAAAAATATTCGTACTATCGAGTCTTAATTAACGGATTCGTAAAACATTTGTTTGATTACATACTGGTACTTATTACTAACAAATAATCGTTCAGTAATTTTAAATCGCTCAAAAGCAGTATCGATTTGTTTGGAAAATTAAGCGGTATACGTCACAGACACCGCTTAGAAAAGAAAACAACACACTCACACATACACACTCAAAACAAGACACACCACCACTGGGTTGAATATACTATTAATATCGCCACGACAGTTATTGCGTGGATTTTCGACATGCGCAGAATGATGCGTGAACAAGTACCTACACGGCATCGTGGTTCAAATTTTGTTGTTAAATTTCAGTGAGTAATTATCTTGCTGTTTCAGTTGTCAGAAAAATATTCTAGGGTAAGTTGGTTTGTTTTAAATTATTTTTTTTATTGCATTTAAGTAGCACACATAATTTGTGTTTTTCATTAATAATATTTTACCTATCCAATTAAAGTAATGTTTAAATAATTTGAATACGTCTATTTTATAGAAAATTATTAAATTAAGGTTTTTGTCAAGACTATGAAAATATTTCATTTTTTAAGGTAACATAGTGGCCGTTTATAAATGACGTCACACGATTTTGTCCGCTTTGTAACCATGCCCCTTCCCCACTCGTCACACTTTGTCATAAAAACTTAGAACCCCTCAGGTATGATGTTACAAACCCCCCCCCCCCAAGCCTTATTTTCAAATTGAAAATAAGCAAGTTGTAAATTAATTATTTGTCATTTAAATACGTGTATAGTGTAATTCTAGACTAAAGTAGTGTAACTAAGTATGTCAATACTATTGAAAAAAGCTGTCCGGGTAACCGTCGAAATTTTCAAGTGGGTACGACGGATATCCGTTCCAAACATCGATCATTTTCGCGATCATGTCCACTATTCAAAACGCAATGCACCCTAGCAACCATCCATGCACCTCATTTTACAATGACTTGCCTCCCAACAGCACACTTTTGTTAACTTAAATGTACTTCAAACTTATGTTAATGCATTCGTCATACTCAAAAGAAAAGCGAATATTCAAGCACAATGTCAGCAACAATGACATAACGTCATGTCATGTTATTCAGGCCCAGCAGCTTGATTGATATTTATTGTCTCTAGGTAGTGGTAGTAATCAATGTTCCCTCTAAAGTTCGTTGGTCAGTGTGAAAAACACTCCAAAAAACAAAACAAACTACAACTCGTGTGCAAATTTGCAAATCACCCATCTTTTATGCAATCTTTTACAAAATTTCCTGCGCGCCCCAGCGCAATCACGCAGCTCTAAAGGAAACATTGGTAGAGTTGGAGGGATTCAATGAACCATCAGTTAAAATGGAAAAAATACCTAATTGATTACTGGCGTGTTATAGTTTTTG
>MUZC01004785.1:652300-683114 GCA_002072015.1 Radix auricularia
TATATATATATATATATTTGGCCCCCGGCCCCTTACAAGCTATATTTTTAAAATTCTTATGCCATAAACTTTTGCGGGAATGTACTCAAAAACTTCTTAGGTTTCATATTCATGTAAAGAATTTCAGGGCTATTCTAATAACGAAACAGGGTATGTTATATAAAGCCTATATTTAAAAATGGCATTAAGGGCCCCTGAGCCAAAACTGTTTTGAAAGCTAATTTAAAACCCTTGTAGATTTCTAACTGGGATCTGATGAAGATAATTGCCAATATTTGTTAAGGTCCTGTAAAATCCAAAGGGGAATAATGTCTTTTAAAATGTACGAGATAAAGATTTGGGGCCACATACCCGAAATGAATGTACATTAGAAGTCAACACCCCTTAAAATTTTTATTTTAGGGCAATCAAGTTTTTATATAACAAGTTTGTTCAAGATCTATTTACCCAGGAGCAAATGTTTCAACTAATATTAATGAAGCTCATATAGTGAAAAAATGCCCTCCCCCCGGCTCCCTCAGTTACCAACCCAGAAGCGTGCTTAACAACTTCCTCAGTATGCCATAAAGGGCATACATCCATTTTTATATACTGTGTACATTGAATATGAAGGGAAGTGACTAATGTTTTAACAATTTTGATAACATGACTATCTCCCTTTGACACGTTAATTCCATTGCACCCGAACCAACCCTTTGACGTTGTATAACAGCATTACATCCCTTTTAATATCTTAATTAGCCATTAAAGGGCACTAACCCGCCATTCTCGTTCCCTCCCCTTATCGCGGCCCTGCATCTAGACCAGAACATCTGTAATTAAATCTCTCCCCAGCCCTACCCTCAGGAATGTCTTTATTGACTGGAATCCCTAGCATCTCGACTTGAAACAATTTGCCATGCATGACGGGGCGGGAAAAGGAGCTTGGCTTGTACGACTGAATGGGCCACTTAACGCCTCCAGCACTGACAAATCGTATGTTGAAACATGGCGGCAACAGTTTTATTGAGGGTCAACTAAACTTAACACTCTTCCTTCCCATGGGAGGAGCTGTTAGGGGGAGGGTATCGAAGGGAAAACCATCTTCCCACTTCCCACCAGTTGAAATTAATAAACAATAATTTAGAATCTGTGTGTGCGCGCGTTTTCTCTAAGAACAGATAAAAACATCCGCGCTCTCTCTCTCTTTTTTTTATTATGGCTAACAATTTCTATAATCTATAATAATGAAAAAATTATAACAAGCATCAATATATTAATGAATCTCTCGATATTTGAAGTTGATATCAAAGGGCGGAAACCATGATCATGTTACTTAGCTGGGTGTCTTTTTAACAAGTGAGAAAACTTGATCAAAGACACAATCCAAGCACTGAATCGGAGACACAATGCAACCATCGAATCAAAGGCGACAGCCAACGTTATTATCGTACACATATAATCTTATTTTAGGATCAAATACACATGGTGACTGTTGGGTCGAATACATAATCTAACCATTAGGTTAAAAACACACTCCATTACATGATATTTCTTTTTTTTTTTTTAATTCAATCAAACAACTGGACCAAAAATTTAAAAAACCGACAAACAAAAACAAACAAACAAACAAACTAAAACAAAAAAAAAAAAAAAAAAAAAAAAAAAAAACCACAACACACACACAATAAAATATGTTAGGTGTCTGTTCAGATTTTCTCCTTGCTTCCTAATGTCTTTCTACTTTTCAAGTTCTCAATATTTCAATGTGCCATTGTCGTGATCTCAACTGTGGGTGTCATTGTCGACATGCCAAAGAGTGGGTTTTAAACAGTTCCTATGGATAGAAATTCTTTAAAAATTAGTAATCGAATTTAGTTTCGTTTAAAAAAAATAAAAAAAAATAGCGACGATTGTTGAGACCGTTGTGTCTGTTTTCAACAGTTTCGTCCAAACAGTAAGTGAACGTTGGGGCGCGAAACTTAAGTTGTTGGATTGTATACAAACTGTATCCTCTAAGCTTCTTGAGCCCCAGGTGTCTGTATTTGTCGAGTTACCTCTCTTGACTGCCAACAGTCAACGCGAGGTTACTTCCCTTGTAAGTTCTCAACTTTTTACTAGTGGTGGGCCGACAAGGGTCGAGGTCCTAACTTTTTACTAGTAGTGGGCCGACAAGGGTCGAGGTCCTCACTTCCGACGATGAGGCCAAAAACTTTAGGTTGTGCTGGGGACCGGCAGCGTTAAATACTGGGGACCGGCAGCGTTAAACACTGGGGGCCGGCAGCGTTAAACACTGGGGACCGGCAGCGTGAGGCTCGTGGACCGACACCGAAAGGTTCTTTAACCGTCAAAAGGTCCATAAAGTATAGACAACCAGTGGTATAAATGGCTTGTGTAGCAAAAAGAACGTAGTAGGATGCAATACTATCTCTTTACGACTCCAACCGATCTGCCATATCAAATTGTGTACCCTCATCTATTTAGTCACTTGTTCAGTCTTGCAATCGACAATATGAAGGTTCTCAGTGGTCACCAGTTTGGTAACAGCTTTTGCCTTTAAAAAGAACTATGTTTGGTGCAGGTACTTTGTATTGTGTACACCTGTCTGTTAGGTGCAGTACCTTGTATTGTGTACACCTGTCTGTTTGGTACAGGTGCCTTGTATTGTGTACACCTGTCTGGTGCAGGCATTTTGTATTGTGTACACCTGTATGTTTGGTGCAGTATCTTGTATGTGTACACCTGTCTGGTGCAGGTATTTTGTATTGTGTACACCTGTCTGTTTGGTGCAGTATCTTGTATTGTGTACACTTGTCTGGTGCAGGTATTTTGTATTGTGTATACCTGTCTGTTTGGTGCAGTTTCTTATATTGTGTACACCTGTCTGGTGCAGGTATCTTGTATTGTGTACATCTGTCTGTTTCGTACAGGCACCGTGTATGTGTACACCTGTCTGTTTGGTGCAGGTTTGGTTACAGCCCCTTCAGACGAACAATTCGCCATCCTACGTTCCCCGGACAATTTACTCATTTAGCTGTAGCTGGCCGTTTATGCCCCCTCCCCTAATCCTCCACGTAGCGAAACAATTCGCCCCGGTTTAGACCACCCTATCCGCCTATCCACTCTTCACTCTAGCTCCATTTACCACCCCCACCTTTTTCTTTGTCTCCCCATCCCCTCCGTATGTATTCCTGTCTTTCTGCTCCTACCTCGCCTCTCTCTGTCTCTTCCTGCCCTTTCTTCATCCCTCACTCTGTCTCTCCATCACATCTTTTCCTCTCTCTCTGTCTCTTCCTCCCCCCTCATCCTCACTCTGTCTCTCCAACAAACATCTTCCTATCAATCTTTCTGCCTCCCCTTCTTTCCCTCTCCTCAACCCAAAGTCCAATTAGACGCCCCCCCCCCCTGCACCCTTCACGGTGAACCTCCCTTCATTCTTAAAGGATTCCAATATTTAAAGTTGTTCAAACTCTCCCCCTCCCACAAACCGATACAAACACCTACGAGAGGTTTTCGTGTGTCGGGAGAGGGGGTGCGCGCTGATTGAAGAAACTGGCGACAAGGCTTTAGGACAAGACGGGGTCTGCTACCAGCCAGTACGCCGGTGGGGAGGGGGGCGCTGTGTGATCCGTGGTCCCATGTTTACATGTGTTAGACGGCGTTCACCGATTTCCGGGGCTCGTTTGGATAACTGCGGTGTTTGAAATAGTTCAATTTGGGCAGTTCAACAGGTCAGTCCTGCAAGAGTTTATAATCGTGTTCTCTCGTTACATAGACCTATGCCTGTTGGTTCATACCATACCCTCTGTCTTGTTGTTAAATATAAACTATTCAGATGTGATATCTTGTCTGATAAAAGTTTGTTAGTTAAGACATTTAAACAACACTGTGTAAAGTGTTACAGTATGCATGACTGTGACTGTGTGTGTAACCGTAATCTGGTGGAGTTGAAGGTGTCATCTTCTTACTTCCTGTCAATGTTTAACATCTCACCTGACGACATTCGCATCCACATTATACACTGACTTGAATCGTATTTTACGTGTCTGTTGTCTAAACTAAACATTCCAGTAGATCAATATTCAATATCTTAATATTACATAAGTCAAAAGTACTTATTTCTTACAGCCACTAGAATTCACTAGACAGTCAACTAGTTCACCAGTCAACTAGTTCACCAGTCAATTAGTTCTATAAACAGTCAACTAGCTCACTAGACAGTCAACTAGCTCACTAGACAGTCAACTAGCTCACTAGACAGTCAACTAGTTCACCAATAGACAGTATATCCTGTCTATTCATTATATCCCGTTTATCCATTATATCCCGTTTATCCATTGTATCCCGTTTATCCATTATATCCCGTTTATCCATTGTCTCTCGTCTGTCTATTGTCTCCCGTCTATCCATAGTTTCCCCTATGAAACATCTATCAATCTATTCAAACTGTTCAGTTTATCTAATCTAATATTTTTCATCCGTTTAGTCTATCCTATCGATCAATTATTTTTCCATCAATTCAAATTATCTGGCCTATCCAATGTAACTCGTCTGTCCAATCTATCTTGTGTGTCCCGTCTATCCAATCTATCCCCTCACTAGTCATTCCAATCTATCGTTTGTATCACGTCTATCCAATCTATCCCGTCTCTAGTCATTCCAATCTATCTTGTGTGTCCCGTCTATCCAATCTGTCCCGTCTATCCAATCTATCCCGTCACTAGTCATTCCAATCTATCTTGTGTGTTCCGTCTATCCAATCTATCCCGTCACTAGCCATTCCAATCTATCTTGTGTGTCCCGTCTATCCAATCAATCCCCTCACTAGTCATTCCAATCTATCTTGTGTGTCCCGTCTATCCAATCTATCCCGTCACTAGTCATTCCAATCTATCTTGTGTGTCCCATCTATCCAATCTATCCCGTCACTAGTCATTCCAATTTATCTTGTGTGTCCCTTCTATCCAATCTATCCTGTCACTAGTCATTCCAATCTATCTTGTGTGTCCCTTCTATCCAATTTATCCCGTCACTAGTCATTGCAATCTATCTTGTGTGTCCCGTCTATCCAATCTATCCCGTCACTATTCATTCCAATCTATCTTGTGTGTCCCGTCTATCCAATCTATCCCGTCACTAGTCATTCCAATCTATCTTGTGTGTCCCGTCTATCCAATCTATCCCGTCACTAGTCATTCCAATCTATCTTGTGTGTCCCTTACCTGGTTGAACTTATGTCAGAATTCAAATCACGTTCGGATGCCGCACAATGAAGGACTCTCAATACCTTACACTTGAACAACCCATATCACGGGTTTAAAACATTTGTTGTCTTTCAGAACATAAGTAAGGTGGACCCTTGCCCTTAAACTATCTCTAAGGATCCAATCGTGTTACTCTTTTATTCAAAACCATTGTTATTCAACTAATGTACCCATGTCATTTTCATATTGAGAACCATTGATGAACCTTTCCTAAAGTGTGTTTGTGAAATTCAGTAAGTTGTGTGTTGTCAAATTCAGTCAAAAGTGTGTTGACAAATTCATTCTATATAGTGTATTGTCAAATTTAGTCTACATGTGTTGTCAAATTCAGTCTATAGTCTATATAGTGTTTGTCAAATTCAGTCTACATGTGTTGTCAAATTCATTCTATATAGTGTTTGTCAAATTCAGTCTTCACTCTACAGTGTTCAGGCGTTGTCTTTGTATGATCCTAGGTTTATTGACACGTTGCTAATCTCGACTGTGACATTCCATTATCACCCATGAACACTTGTCACTCAACTGTGCTCTTTGTTTGTGGGAGATTTCGAATACTCTAAAGTCTGGCTTACCACATAATGCATCGTCATCTGTTGGCGGATGTATTGAAATGTGACGACGATAACACGAGATCCATTGATTATTGATCATTTATTACATGTTTAGATTTATTATTAAATTTTCAGTAACAAAAATATTCTTGAGTTTTCTTTCTTCTTATCTTAGATATACAGACGCTCCTTCAGAGGATAATTGCGTCCACAGACCATGAGAGATGATCTGTTGGCAAGTGATGCAGCGGTCACAGGCCACGGCTATGGGGGTTCCACGCATTACCCCAGCCGCCTAACTATTGTCTAGTTAGGTACCCATTCGGAGCTGGGTGACTCGGGGACTCCTCAGGCCCCGAGAACAAATCCTCACCTTCGTGTGGATTCGAACTCGTGACCATCAGTATGACAGTCGAGAGCGCTACCTCTCGACCACCAGTCCCCGTGCTAAAATTAAATATTCTCCTCTTTCCTCCTCTTGACACTTGTAGAAGTTGTCATAGAATCCGACAACTGACTTTGATTTTGTGAAGTGTTTTTTTTTTTTTTAAAGAGGAGATTTTAAAAGTAATTGGAAACGTGTGTGAGATAATGTGTTTGTGTGGGGTAGATAATTAGGGGATTACTATTTTATACAATGATTCTGTTTGAGGTTGTATCTTTTCTACTCACTGGGTCCAGTTGGTTTTGGAGGGGAATAAGGACTAAATATTTTTGACTTGGCGTGTGCTTCTCCTGGACTGTAGGATTTTGGAATTGGTGTGTGTGTCTCTAGGGCTGGAAGATCTTTGACTTGGTGTGTGTGTCTCTAGGGCTGGAAGATCTTTGACTTGGTGTGTGTGTCTCTAGAGCTGGAAGATCTTTGACTTGGTGTGTGTGTCTCTAGGGCTGGAAGATCTTTGACTTGGTGTGTGTGTCTCTAGGGCTGGAAGATCTTTGACTTGGTCTGTGTGTCTCTGGGGGGGGGGGGGCTGGAAGATTTTTGACTTGGTGTGTGCGTGTTTGAAGGGCTAGACTCGTCAAATGAATGTGTCGTATTTGACCGTTATAATAATAATGTTACCACCAAATCTCCAGTTCTTGTATCTCAAATACAACGTGTGTCCGAAATTGTCTACACAGTGCTGGCCGACTTTGTCAGACGGACCATGGGCAAATAGATGAAACGTTTGTATATAAGCCGGAGTTTGTGTGTCTGTCTGAGGGGCGATAGTCGGACAAGTGTACACATTGGAAGCGTGTAAGTCAACAATTCGCTAGGACTTGACACATAGATTAGTGCATGCTCATGTCTTGGTTTTTTTTTAATGGTTAACTAAAGTGTCATCCATGGATCAAATGGGGGGGGGCACGTCTCAGCTGTCCATGGATGCACTGATAGAAATGTGTCTCATGTGCATGGATGCACTGATAGAAATGTCTCATGTCCATGGATGCACTGATAGAAATGTGTCTCATGTACACGGATGCACTGATCTAAATGTGTCTCATGTCCATGGATGCACTGATAGAAATGTGTCTCATGTCCATGGATGCACTGATCTAAATGTGTCTCATGTCCATGGATGCACTGATCTAAATGTGTCTCATGTCCATGTATACTAGAGGTGTACCGGATTTCGGCTCCGGTAAATCCGCCTTTTTTTTTTTTTGTTTGCTGCAAATTCGACTCCGCCAGAATTTCCCTTCATAATTTCGACCAAATCCGACTGGCCAGTATATCAATAAAATATATGTCTATATTTTTGCTCCGGCAAATCCGAAATCCGACCATCTGTAAAAATCTGGCTCTGGTCGGAATTCACTTCATCAATCCCGCCTACTCCGGCTCCGGTCGGATATCAAAATTTTGATCCGGTGCATCCCTAATGGATACACACATTCTCTAGCGTTTCCTTATTATATCCCAGGAGCACATTCTAAGTTGTATTTTTAATATATATTTAAATGTCGTACGCCGTGAATATACTTTAATGGCAACCATCGTGTGAACAGAAGCTTATTCCCGTTATAAAATATAATGTTGATTCTGCAGTCGGTATTGATCCTCCGCGGCCGTTTTGGTTTGAGAACCTCTGTCGTAACCGGATAGCTGGTGACAGTAGGAGGGGGTGTGTCTAGAATTATGACATGTGCAGGTATGCGAGGTCAGACCTGAAATAGACAGTTATCAGATTACCGGTGTTAGAGGCATGTATCACACGTCAAGGTACTGATAATGTGATGGCTCTATAGTGTTGCTTTAGAGTTTAGAGGCCGCATGCGTGTCTTACTAATGGTGACTATCGCCCTCTTACCAATATGAACCTTTTGTTGTTGTTGTTGCAGTGTCAGTGCTTGTAAACACCTCGGAAATCTCTCTCAGCTTTAAGATATTTTCGTATTGTTTAACATCAAAAACGATTGATGTATGAGATATGTATACATCAGACCAACAAGAGCCCTGCAGTCGTACCCCCACCCCGCTGCCTTTCAGAAATAACGTGTTAGCCAAAAGCTCCAAAATGATTCAAAATATTGTTTTCACATTAATCCTATGCATTTTAGCCTTTTTTTCTTTAAAAAAAAAGAAAAGAAATTCCTTTGGTATAAAAAGAAGACGATAAATTGAAGTTATCAAGGCTTTTTTTCTTTACTTTTATTTATTTTCTCTACAATCTACTGGGGTTTTCTGTCAAATTTAATTCTACTCCCATGCAGTACCATACAAATCATTGTCGTGGAAGGGGGTGTGATGTTATATTATTTGCCGTGACAGCCGTGTGTTGTTTCAACTGCTGATTTTAAAACGTCATTAACGTTACTATTAGTTGGGCATTTAGCAGATTCATTCAGATTACAACGATGTGCTACATACTGCACAGGAACTCTCGGCATTGGACAAAGTTCTCTTCTCCTTTGGACGCTTGGTTTAAATTATAACTAATAAATGTTCCTTATATTGACATATGGTTTTATTATTCCAGCCCAGCAGTGGGCAAACTGCGGCCATTTACAAGATTTCCTGCGGCTCAAGGAAGCCTGCCTCAAGTTTTTAAAAACAATAAATGTTGTGTTTCGACTGAGACTGTTTTGTAGGTGCGGCTCTTAGATGTTTTATAACCCACCAATGTGTCCCTATGACGTTTTATGAGCCTCTAATGTGGCCCTTAGGCGTTTTATGAGCATCTAATGTGGCCCTTAGGCGTTTTATGAGCCTCTAATGTGGCCCTTAGGCGTTTTATGACCCAACGATGTGGCCCTAAGACTTTTCATGACCCACTGATGTGGCCCTGAGGCGTTTCATGGCCCACTGATGTGGCCCTCACCATGAAATGTTTCCCCACAACTGTTGTAGCTCATATACTCAATGGACGCTATCACCTGACGCCACACAACGGTTATAGAGATGTGATTTATTATCTTTGGTTTGAGCTATTGTTTATACATTATTTTCCACTGATACCCTATCTACAGTAACTAAACAGCAGTATTATTATTACAAACAACGTGTGAGAAGCACTGTGTCAATACCAATATTTGGCCAGATCTCTTCATCTGCTACCATTGGAAATCGTGATATTTTTCATAATAGTAATCAGTAATAGTAATTTCATGTAACCCTAAGGCAGTTCGCCAGGGGGGGGGTACTAGGGCAGTAAACTATATATAACGTACCATTAGGCAGTTCGCCTGGGGCGTACTTGAGCAGTTAACCTGACATACCATAAGTCGGCTCATCAGTGGCGTTACTATATAAGGGCATTAAACTAAGCTGAGTATTTTGTACGACTAATTTTTTGTCGATGAACTTTGAAGTAACTATTCATCCCCCCTCAAAGGCTCTCACGTTTTTAAACAGCGAATAATCAAGGCTGATTTGTGGTTATGGATAACATCCAATAGACAAAAAACAACAAATGCGTGTTGCTTGAGCTAACAGGCTGGGGCGGGGAGAGCCGGCAAGAGAAGGGGAGCCATCGGTAGACTTTTGGCACTGAGAGATGGTTGACTGGTGGTGTAGAAATATTGAATGGCAAAGGTGAAAATTACTCACCAGTCACCGGCCGGACATGCGGAGTAATGAACTCTGTGTTTGCGCACCGTTAAAAGTCAAGCACGGCGTGCAAATAGCCAACGGGGCGTTCATAACTACGAGTTGCCGTGTTGAATGCCACCGTCACTTTCTGTCAACATTTGACTCACGTTTTCCGGTATTTACAGTAGGACACAGTTGCTAGTGGTTAGAGTTCAACCCCATTACTAGTATTTAGAGTTGGACACATTTATTGTCGGTATTTAGATTAGGACACAGTTGTTATTTAGAGTTAAGATTACGTGGTGGTTGGGATGTGGCGATTTTAAGATTGCGTGGTGGTTGGGATGTGGCGATTTTAAGATTGCGTGGTGGTTGGGATGTGGCGATGTTAAGATTGCGTGGTGGTTGGGGTTGGGATGTGGCGATTTTAAGATTGCGTGGTGGTTGGGATGTGGCGATGTTAAGATTGCGTGGTGGTTGGGATGTGGCGATATTAAAAGAGCAAGTGGTTGTTGGGATGTGGCGATGTTAAGAGTACGTGGTGGTTGGGATGTGGCGATGTTAAGATTGCGTGGTGGTTGGGATGTGGCGATGTTAAGTTTGCGTGGTGGTTGGGATATGGTGATATTAAAAGAGGAAGTGGTGGTTGGGATGTGGCGATGTTAAGAGTACGTGGTGGTTGGGATGTGGCGATGTTAAGAGTACGTGGTGGTTGGGATGTGGCGATGTTAAGATTACTTGGTGGTTGGGATGTGGTGATGTTAAAAGAGCACGTGGGCGTTTGGATGTGGCGATGTTAAAAGAGCACGTGGGCGTTTGGATGTGGCGATGTTAAAAGAGCACGTGGGCGTTTGGATGTGGCAAAGTTAAGAGTAGGTGGTGACGTCAATACCAGAGTGGAGGTAAGACAAGAAAATTGAGTAGACGCACTCAGTAAACATACCACGAGGATTTGATTCACGGGCAGGGAGTAGAAGAGTCACTTGAGTTTCAACTCATTCTTACCACTTGTTAATTCAAGTTTAACTCTAGTTAATTCAATTTTAACCCTAGTTAATTCAAGTTTTAACCCTAGTTAATTCAAGTTTTAACCCTAGTTAATTCAAGTTTTACCCTACGACCAAACTGTTGCTGGATCGTTTAGAAAATAAAAATGAAATCATTTGATAAATACGCTATCCATATATTCAGACGCAGCACAGTATTTACAACACAGTGTCACCGCTGATTCAGAACTTTATAGAAGTGATCAGAAACCTGGGCGTGACCTGCTCCATTACGACACCATCCCCAGCCCCACCCCGCAAGACGATATATGACAGATACAAAGTCCCGTCACCAATGAGCAGATCGATAAGTTTCTTTTTGAGTTACAGTTTACAGTGTGTGGTTATGATAGCATAGAGGGGGAGGGGGTCGACGGCATAATGAATACACTTGGAAGTTATGTCTTCAAGGGGATTTTAATTAACTTGAAGGTAGACAGACAGTACTACAGGTCTTGGTTAAACTGAAGGTAGACAGACAGTACTACAGCTCTTGGTTAAACTGAAGGTAGACAGACAGTACTACAGGTCTTGGTTAAACTGAAGGTAAGAATAAGACAGACAACATTAAAGCTCTTGGTTAAACTGAAAAAAAAAGTAGTAGTAGGACTAACGCTTGTGATTAAACGGGTATATTTTTTATTTTGTTTAACTATTTGACGTTACTGTGATGCAGTGAAAACTTAACCACATGCAGTAGGGTGGGTGGGTTGGTGGGAGTTAATGAAGTGGAATTTTAGGGTTTGCGATCAATTTTTTTAAAAAGTTCTTGTTCTTATGTCTGTTGTGGAAGCGTGCGATGTTTCTATGAAGACGTTAGATCATAGTTTGCGAGGGTTGGTTCTACTTTGTACAGTAAGATCAATTTAGTGGGTGTGGGTTATAAATGCTGGATCAGTTTGTGACACATTCAAGTGGAGGTAATGCAGCGTATATTAAGGTAAGTTGTGTGTGTGTGTGTGAACGGGGGGGGGGAGAGTTGAATGGTGAGTTAATTTAGACTAATTGATGGAAAAGTATCATTTACAGGGAACTCCACTTTGGCATACTCAGTATACAAAGATACCTATTTTCTGAGTCAGTGGTGGTTGGGATATGGCTTAGGGTTTGGTTATATCTGCAGGGTTAGGGTTTGGTATATTTATATTTACAGGGTTAGGGTTTGGTTATATCTACTAGTTTGGTTTAGGGCTTGTTATATCTACAGGGTTAGGGTTTGGTTGTATCTACCAGTTTGGTTTAGGGTTTGTTTATATCTGCAGGGTTAGGGTTTGGTTATATCTACAGGGTTAGGGTTTGGTTATATCTACAGGGTTGGGGTTTGGTTATATCTACAGGGTTGGGGTTTGGTTATATCTACACTTCGATTTTATATTCTGCTCAATTTTGTTTAGGCGCCAAAATAAATGTCTGCTAACTTTTATGTCAAGAAGGAAAGGAGTGGACAATAGGTCCAGGAAATGATAACGTTCATAGTTTATTCGGCAGATCTGACACGGTAACTATGCTGTCCATGGGTACAGGACAAACTGGGCAAATGGGTGAATTTTTTATTAGAGAAAAAGAATCTCCAAAACGTCACGTAGGCCTTAGGGCTATGCAAAGTGAGGCTTGTGAGAACGAGTACACTCCCTTACCCAAAAATGTCCTTTTGTTAACATTTCAATATTCATTTGTGAACTGTTACATGGTCGTAAGGTTACCGCTAATAAAAGTACCAACACACCGGGCAATATCTGAGGACATCAACCAGGTAGGGTGCCCCAAGTAGGTGAATAATTGAAGACATTAAGTCACGGTGCCATTTCTTTACCTGTCCCTTCCCTTTGACGTAATCAATCAATCTTGGCGATCAGCATTTGAGGCGGGGTGGTGAATGGAGGTTAAATGTATAATTCCATTACTTGACTGTGGGTATTTCTGATTTATTTGACTCTGTTCGACTGTTTAGCACTATATTCGGAGAATTCTTTTTTGCTTCTCATATTGGTGACAATGATTTTTTCACAAAGGTATTTCCCACCTTCACCCAACATCACAAGGATATTGTCCGACATCACAATGATATTGTCCACTATTTGAATGAAACTTTGAATGACCGGTTTGCCTTGGGTTATAGACAGGCTTGTCCATGGGAATATTTTTCCCATGGGATTCCCATGGGAAACGTCCCATAGGATGGGACAGGCATAAATTGCCATGGGATGGGATGGGACAGAAAAATATGTCCCATGGACAAGCCTGGTTATAGAGTATCTTACAGGGGAGAGAAATCATCCCGTCATGTCCTACTGGTAGGACCAGTCTTACATCAAAAAGAAATGCGGTCAGGAATTGAAGTGATGGCTTCCGAAAGTTTCTTGTTCTCGTCTGGTTCTCAATTTTTGTGTGGCTGTCCCAAAGTTTCTTAAGTTGATGTTTTCCTCTCTGTGTTATTGGTGCTATTGGTTGGGAATCCCTGTAGATGGATAGGAACAAGATACAATCACTGATTTAGAATGAGATACTAATGTGAATGAATTGAGCTAGATTCAATTCCAAGGTGCTAAATTTATTGTGATGGGATATAGACGGGATATCTCAGCATTGCATAATGTTTGTGATATCATTATAACAGTTTACAACCAGGTGTGCGATCTGTCCTTGATGCAAAGATATACTGACATATGTTCACTTCAGTGTTTTATGCGTTTCCAACATGCCATAGTCTTAGTAGCCTTCTTACATTGCTTGTTTGTTCCTGTTCCAACACATGCTAATGAGAATCTGCTCCAACTAATTAATGTTGATTTGAGAAAATTTTATTTTCCTCCATCTGATCCGCATTTGCACCCTTTCTCTTATTCTCCAACCCGGTCTCATTTCTCCGCGTGTTTTGTTAAGCTATTTCCCTCTATATCTGCCCCTGCAATAAGCAGCGACGCAGAAACGTAACTGGATCTTCCGCGCCTAATTTAGTTTGGGGGCCCGTGAAAAATGGATCTTTAACAAATCCAAAGGTAGGAAAATACTAAATTTGAATTTATTTTTTTATTTTTTTTATTTAAAATTTTTTTATTTTTTTTTTGTGTGTGTGTTGAAGATTACCTATCGGTGCCCTTGGCAACTGCCTCGATGCCAAGTCGTTACGCCTCTGCACACACCTTAGATTCTCTGCTCACAAATGAGTGCTGAAAATTGCATTGCTACTTTATTTTTGTCGCACTTTAAGATCCTGTCACTTCTCTGATTACGCCACTGACTGGACACTTAAAACCAAGATACAGTTGAGTGGTTTTTGTGACCTTACAGTCAAACAAACTCCATTTCATAGTAGTCAATGCGCCCGCTGTACTCTCAGTACCCCCCACCCCTCGTAGTCAGACTGCGTTCTGTTGCAATGTCAACAAGAGTCCTATAGACTTATAGAGGACTTGTTTATTCTCTGATAATTTACCTGCGACCAGAGGTTCTCATGCTTATATTTAAAAGGCACAAATCAAATTTGGTCTCTGTCACATACATTCGGGTAGAAAATAAAATAACCCATTTACAAAACTGCAATAAACATTATGTTAAAGCTAAGCTGTTAACGGTAATTAGTTATTTACCATTCTCATACGGACATTAAAATGTGTGCTGTATATACGATCTTGGGAATGTCCACATTTTCTACCAGACTTCTCACCAATACCTAGCTGCTGTAATTCCACCCTACTTACTATACAAGATACTCCAACGATCGGCGTGAACAAAACAAATAAATGTAAAGCTTTATTAACAGACAAGCGTGTGTGTTTGTTTGAGTGATTATCACTTTATCGGGGTGGTAACACTGGCCAATCTGTCACGTCAGGGGTTTTGACTATCTAATTATTAGCTACAGACTCTCTCTCTTCCGCGTTCTCTCTCCCTCTTTCTCTCCATCCCTGTCTCACTCCCTCAAGGTCTCTCTCTCAAGACTCAACCAAACTGAAATTTTGTTTCTGGGAATTACACATATAATTTGATTGTCGGGGATGGGCATAGTTTGGCCCACGGGCCACATTCGGCCCGCCACAGATTTTTTTTTTCTTGGGCTCGCCTTATACATTCACAGAAAACACGACTTAAACTGATATTTGCTTCACATCTGCGTTCGTCTCAATTATTCCGTTTGAAAGTTTAAGCGGCTACGTCAATGGGTCTGCTTGCGCAGGAAGTGGAAATACGACACTTTTCCGGTTTGCCAGTTATATCTTAAATTAAATTATTATTGGCTGAAAAAATCAGGAAAGCCAACACTTTATAAGCATTTAAAACTCTAGTAAGAATGCAGGATTAAGCACAAACTATGGATAAGCGAACGACGAAATAATCTTCTGTATAAAAGGAGCGTCTGTTTCAGATAAGATAGATAAATTATAAAAAATTCAATAATAGGTGCGGCCATTAACTGCATAAAAACCCTCCTCACAAAGCGCCGAGCGGAAAGCGTAAAATTGATGAGGCTTCCTGAGTGTTAAATAAATGGTAAACACCTATGCCTATATGAAACGACACCACGAATCAAAACAACGATTTTGACCTCAAACTTTCTGAGGACGAACGCAAGAAAAAGCTGCAAATTTTGTTACAAAGTTGAAGAAGCAAATAAATTTATTTACAAAGCAACCAACACTTGAGGCTTAGGCTTAGGCTTAAGGTTTATCAAATTCGCCATTCGAAAAAATGCTTGTTGCGGTTAGCCTGATTTTTGGTTATCATGAAACCAACCTCAGTAGCAGTAGCACAATGATGTTAGCTAAAGAATGCAATCATTTTAATATTCTTATAGTAGGAATGGTGTGGCCCACATCTAAAATCCGATATCACAAAGTGGTCCCCTGACCAAAGACAATTGCCCTGGCCCTGGTTTTATTAAGGTATTAAAACAATAGTCAGAGTTTGAATTGCAACTAAATTTAAACTTTAATGATTTAAATGTACAATGCCACCTCAATTTTTTCAACGCATAATTTGTATGTAATATTCCCACCTGAATTTTTCAACACATAATTTATATGTAATAATGCCCCCTCTATTTTTCTACTCACAGAGCTTGGCTCCCAAACATCTTTACGCACTTCCGGTCAGGACAAGCCCGTGTCCAGGGCAGTCTCGCTAGAGAGCCTTGTGTCCCAGCGATCCCTGACCCCGGTCGCTACACAAACTGGTGACGACTTCTTCAAACCGATCCCAGCTCACACTTCTACAAACACCGATACACAGACAGAGTTGCACGGCCTCACCCAGACAGAGGTACAGACAGACTCGGCACCACGTGGAGTTACCCAGAAAGAGGTACAGACAGATTCGGCAGCACGTGGAGTTACCCAGACAGAGGTACAAACTGACTTTCTGACCAGTGGTCAAGGGAGTTTAACGAGATCCAGAACTTCTACTGACGCCTTCAATGGGACAGATGAGCATGACGGCAACAGGAGGTCACGAAAATCTGGCAATTCAAGGCCAAAGTCACACGATTTTGACCTAGATCGCACCAAGAGGAAACGGGATAAAGATACTCAGGGTAAGAAAACCCCATACCATGGAATGCTTCTTTGGATGATAAAATTCTTGTAACCATGAAGTAGTTTTAAAGTGTGGAGGTAAATCTTTCATTTTTAATTGATAGTAACAGGAAACTTGTCTCAAAAAACACGGATCATTGTATTCACATATTTTAACATTCAAACTATAAAATAGCTTAAGATTTTCCAAGGTGCAGATCAGTATCTATGAGTATAGCAAGCTATTAAGATTGTGATTTCTTCTGAGGATGTCTTAACTACCAGCATAAACTTCTGCAGTGTGATTAGACATTGCAGAGCCCTTATAGTCTGTTCAGTTGTCAAGTTGCCTAACTTTTCAACTCATTTGAATTAATATGGACTTTTTGATAATGGAATAAACACTTGGTCCACTTAAAGACTTAAAGAAATACTGGGGAGAGGGAACGTGCCTAAGGTGTTACGGGGGAGGGGGTCAGGACACGGATTTCTACAGCAAATAACTGGATTAGCTTCCTTCCTGTCAGTGGTCAACACAGTTGATGGACTCATTGGGGACAGGGTAAGATGGAGGCTGTTGGAGGATATGATGACAGGTTGAGGTGTAGGTTTAGGTTGGTGGTTGTTACTTGATGTAATTGGTAATGATATTAGGTTGTTAGTTAGTGGCACAGATTGGTGGTTTGTAGGTTGATTACACAGGTTGGTCAGATAGGTGGTTTGTAGGGTTGATGTGGTTGGCAGGGTGGGGTTTACAAGTTGATACATTTGCTTGAGTTTAGATGTTGGAACCGACTAAAGCTTAGGAATATGTTTGAAAAAAACAACAACTGAAGTCCTAGTTCTCATTTTCACATCAGTAAAACGGCCACAATCACATCAGTAGAATGACCACAATCACATTAGTAGAATGACCACAATCAGATCAGTAGAGTGGCCACAATCACATCAGTAGAATGATGCAATCAGATCAGTAGAATGACCACAGCCACAATCACATCAGTAGAATGGCCACAATCACATCAGTAGAATGGCCCCAATGAGATCAGTAGAATGGCCACAATCACATCAGTAGAATTGCCACAATCACATCAGTAGAATGGCCACAATCAGATCAGTAGAATGGCCACAATCACATCAGTAGAATGGCCACAATCAGATCAGTGGAATGGCCACAATCACATCAGTAGAATGACCACAATCACATCAGTATGACACCTCAGTTTTATGACTTTATTCATATCAATGGATGACCACGGGCTGAATTATTTAGTGCACCAAAGTGACCCTTAAAGTAAAAAAATTTTAAGTAGCCCTAAACCCCTTCCCCCTTAACAAAAGGCCTATGACTAAAATTTGAAACCAGTTACCATGTCTGAGACTGAAACTTTTTTAATCTTACAAGTGAGACATGTCCCAAAATTTAGCTCCACTCAAATTACAATTCTGAAAAAAAAGAAGCAAAAGAAAACCTTTTTTTTAATTAAATGGTTAAGGTATTTTTTAAAAAAAACTTTTAAAAACTTTTTAAAAAGAATCAAATTGTGTTCCAGGCATTTACAAGGAAGCATTTGATGGAGCTAGAAGAGCTGAGGAGTTCAAGTTCAGAGTTAAGTTTGACCAATTACTTGTAGAGCTCCACCAGGAGGTAGGGGAGAAGAATCCAGATGGACTTACAGCCAGCTTTGCCTCCCCTTCTTGTAAGTAGATATGACTTTTATAAGGGGAACTTATATACAGCTGATTAAAATGTAGCCTATAAAGATTATTGGGTAAAATGCTTATTTACTAAATATTTCTTTGATGACCATGAAATAGTTTATTATTGTCCTCTAAACAATTAAAGAAATTGTCTTCCTCCTCATCCGGTGAAATAAATATTAAAAAATATTATGACTCATTTTATAATTTATATTTTTTTATAAAACCATGCACACAGATTATGAGATTTAAATTTAAAAGAATAAATAAATTAACTTCTTTGTACTCACATGTTTACATGTGAAATTCATGGCTGTCCCATTGAACCAAACATAAAAATTTAGCTATCCTATTCAGTCACACTTTTGCAGTTGTTATCCCAGCTGTCAAAATTTGACATCTTCAATGTCATCATCCAACATTTACAAAGTGTTGTATAATTCTTCCTAGATTGCAGACTAAGTCATAGTTCTGATTACCTAATTACACAACATCCCTTGTTGCTTTCCTTGCCTAAGGGGAACTCTAAATCATTAAGTGTTGCTCAATTATTCAATGGAGAATTGTAGCCTTCCCACCCCTACTCCTCCACATGCCAATTTAATTGCAGAAATCACATTCATACCATTAGTGCCCCAGATATCCCTTATGTTTTATTCAACATCACATGAGTCCATTAAGTCCCTTTAGTTATTTTGATAATAGATCAAACACATTCCCAGTTGTTGGTTCATGCCAACACATCAATGTAATGATGGATCATTATCTTCCCACCACTTGCTATACATATGTCCCATTTTATGAGATGAATAATTAATTAGTTTCTCCTCTCTTGTTATTTTAAAAGATCTGTTTTAACATAACATCACCTTTCAAATGCATTCTTGTACCTCATTGGTGTGGGTTCATGTTTGTTTGGGAACCCCTGTTGTAGACCAACACAGACAAGTGGAATGTGCCAAGTCTGAAAGCTTTTTAAGTCCAGCTTCTAGGTCATTTCAACACCATTTAGTTTGTTCTTGACCTGAACTGTTTCCCTCTCTGGACAATGTGATACTGTACACTTGTACCACATTTACTTTATCAGTAGCGGTTCAAGTATCAATGCCATTTCTCTTAATATCCATCATCTTATTGTTTTGTTGATTGTTCCCCCTTTGTGTTTCAGATGGTGAGGTGATGCTAAATTTCCGTGGCAAAGTCAAAGATTTATTGAAAGTCTTCACAGAAAGATTAGCTCTTGCCTATGATAGTGAGTACAATTTTAAGAATAATTTAGTATTTAAATGTCATCCAAGAACTATTTACATGTTTATCTTGTTTGAGGTAATTTATGACTTGATCACTGGACATCATAGCTGAGGGAGTCTGGAATATGATGTTTTATTTGCCTGCCCACATTGAAGGCTTTAAACTTCACTTAAACTTAAAAGTTAATATAAATTATATAATGATTTTCTAATTTGTACAATAAAGTTTAATGTGAAGAAAACAAAAAAATTGCCCATTCTAATATAAAAATTTTAAAAAATAACCTCCTTTTGACAATGTTTATATCTTTTCTGTGTAATCAGCATGGTGGTTGGTGTGGCTATTGTAGTTAATCCATCTATTTAAATTTGCTAAAAAATAATGGTTAGGTTTGATCTCAAGCTATCTCACATTATACAACTGGTGTGTTCCTGTAACAGGCTACAGCTTTTTGACTTGCCACCCAAGTTATAAGGCATTTGGCTGATCCAAAGTGTTGTGAATGTCCCGTGTGGACAGGGAACTAGCAGTAATCAAAGTTGGGGCAAGGGGTCCTTTAACCATATGTCACAGTTATCAAATGTTTATATAAAATTGAGGGATTAGGTAGCTTATCTAAATCTCCAGTTGGATTATTGTTGAGCTTTGTTTTTTATTTGCATCATTTTGAACAACTTTACTCCAATGGTTCTTAAAGTTTTCTCCCTTCTTTGGAATACTATAATTTCTATTGTATTTTATAATATTTGACAATTTTATTGAATATATTTGTCGTTTAAATCCCCATAAGGTTTTTGTTAAACTTCCGCCCCAGTCTAGTAAGGATTTTCTGCACTGCAATCAATTGGTTATTCTTTTTTTTTTTAAATTGCTGAAAATGTATTTTTATATTATTATTGTCATACTGACTTCATCTTTTAGGATAAGAATGGTTATTTTATGTATCAAAAAGACCTTCACGAGTGTAATACTTTTTTTTACCTGTAGTTCAGTAATATTTTTTTATAATTAAGTAAATCAATATCATATCTTCAACAAAAAAAAAACGTAAAAACTACCAAGAAACTTCACAAATCGAGCGATAACACTAGTGAGGGAAATGGCCGTCATTGCTAGAAGTTGAATAGATCTTCTTTCACGCACTGAAGAGTTTTTACTTTCTGTCATTTCGTTTCTAAAGAGAGTTTTATCAAGGTGCGCTTTACCGCGCCTTGGTAATAGAGGTGAGGCGTGCATTACTGTGCTTTGTCAATTTAAACGTTAAAGTTTTGTATTTGTTTTGTTTTGCTGTTCTTTTTAAAAGTCTTATTATTACCGTTTGACAGGTTTTGGAAGTTTAGACTCTGTAGAAAACACAGCACAGAAGGTCAAACAGGATGTGTCCAAATGTATTGAAGATCTCATTGGTGAATCTCTTGAGCTGGTGAGTACAGTGCTGTCATAACTCTGCTATGGGGGTGGGGGGCTATTAGTCAGTTACACAAGTAGCTTTATTCATATTGTTTTCAGACTTGACCTTATTACCTTACAATTGTCACCTATCCTTTGTATTTTGTTTACTTTTGTACTCCATGCCAAAAAAGTTGCTGTAAAGACCATAAAGGAAGACTATCAATATATATACTTTTGTAATTTAGTTTGATCAATCTATGACCAGTCATTTATAAAGTTATATCAAGTAAAGGGAGCTTAATCAACCCTTAAACAGTTCCCTCCTCTTTTATCAAATTATTTTTTGTTGTCAAACCCGGTAAATCCATAAAAATAAATCCAGTTTATGGTGTAAAGGAAAGCTGGATTAGAATATCACAGCACAAAAAAAAATTGAAAGAGATTTTTAAAGTTTACAAATTCTACATTGTGAAGCTTAAACTTTGTTGAAGTCCATTTGCATTGCTCTCAGATATTTTAACTGCATCTAAAAGTTTTTTCTAATATTGTTGACCCACAGACATCAGATGAGGCTGTCTCTGATTTGTCCTCTCTGTCTGATGACTCCAGCCCAGACCAAAACTCATTCGAAGATCTCATTGCCCAGGCTGTTGTGTCAAAGGTAGGAATCAGACTATGGATTAACTATCCGACTGAAATAGAAATTTAAATAATGTGATAAAATGAAACTTAAATTGTTGCAAAAGAATTATCCCTGCTAAAATTCCTAGAGGATTAATTTATGGGCCAAAACTTAAGTTTATCAATGGATTTTTGTATTAAAAATCTGTATATAATAGAATACAATAGAATAATAAAACTATTAATTAACATTCAAACTATAAAACATTGCTTTAAGTTTTAAAGTAAAAGAGAATTAAAATAGTTTAAATTTTGAAGTTACACACACGAACAACTATAATTAAAATATGTTATTGTTTTTTATATAATATATTTTTTAAAAACTAAATTTCTCAGCTTTTATTTGGCCTAAAGTTTAGGGGAAAATAAACATTGAAATAAAGTAAGAATTACCTGTTTGTTTTTGTGTCTGTTTTCAGTTATTGGAAAATCATCGTAAAGAGGTCAGGAGTGCCCTCCACTTGTCTGTTCAAAATACTCCTCAAAATAGAAAGTCCCATCTTCACACTGACAGCATAAAAACTCTAACACGGACATCAGAAGATGATGATGTCACAAGGGATGAGGATTCTGGGATTTTAAATGGTCATCATAAGTCATTGAAACACGAAACTACCTCCAAATCAAGTAAACCTGACCTTTTCAACTACAGGTCAGACCTAATTGCAGACTCAAATATTGATGAGAATGTGGAAGCTGAGGATACCATAGACAGAAATTCTTATTCCTCCAGAAAAGATGAGCAGAACAAATTTATTTCTAATGGACTTTCAGAAGAGAATACACATGAAGATATCATTGAGGATTTGCAATCTGAGGAAAACCCTGTGACTTATGAAAATGATATTGAAAAGGACTTTGAAGAGTTAAAGGAGTTTGTTAAAAAGACTCAGTCATCAGCAAGGCAAAAAGTTGAGGCCATTGAATTTGATGACTCAAATTTGTGTGAGGCTAAGGAGGAGCCCTTAGCTAGCCTAACAGTTGACCGTGACGAGAGTAGGGAGGAATTCCTCACTAGATACTCTGTGTTTGACCGCGTGCGTAATGCGGAACAAGATTTCTCCCAGTTTGAGAATATAGACTTCTCTTCCAGTGAGCTGGACCCAGACCTGTTGTCCATGAATCTGGAAATAATCCCTGAGGAAACTGAAGAGGAGTTGGAACAGGAGGACGAGGAGGGAAAGTGGAGGACCAACTGGATATTTAAGGTGCAGTTTTTTAAAGATAATATTTCTTCAGATGTTTAGTTATAAGTTAACAGTAATTTGAAACTATTACATTTAAAGTGAGAGCCACTTTCTGTTCAGAAATATTTGTATTTTTGAAACATTATTATTAAGGGGAAACATATTGAGAAGTTTTTTAATAATTTGTATGTTGCTTACTCTTTCTTATCTTAAAATGTAAGTTAAGCTTAATGAATATAAATGCAGAATTTTTAGTTGCCGCTTTGAATGAATTAAGTATAATGATTTAGAATTTTAAGAAACGGGCTTGAAAATTAAGATTAATGTTTTTTTATAATAGTATATAATTATATTGCTTTAAGTTACTGTATTTACTGAAAAGTAGAACTTTACATTTCTTAAACAATCGCTATGGTAAACTCTTGGTATGTCAGTAAAATATTATTAGTTATATAGTGTAATTATAACATATATAACATAAACTATATTTTGTTGCACATTCAATTTGAATGTATGCAGTTTTCCCTCCATTTCCACAATAAATGGATTATTAACTATAGCGCAGTTAACAGTTCTGATACCAGTTATAATAAAAAAACATGGACAGTGAACAATTTAAAATAACACTAAAGCGTATTGGAGGAAAAATATAGCATTTATCACTTTAATCAAAATTTATAAATGAATTATGCAAGCATAAGTAGACCCCCTGAATTCGGTCTTGAAATTTTGAAGGCAAAAATTAGTGATTTGTATTAGACTATATACTGTAGTTAATTTAGATTAGATAGTTGTCCATATTAATTTTTCAACAGAAGTTTAAATAGTTAAAGTTTTTTCCATTTAAATTTTTGGTTAGTTGATAAGATGGTTTTCCATAATAAGTTTAGGTTAAAACTTTTCATGTTTCTTATTTTATGAATAAGACAGGAATTGTCAATAATATTTGTTGACATCTTACAGGGACAAGGTGGATCACCTTATCAAAAAATGGGAAAGCAAGGCGTGTCCCTTATTTCCGAGGGTCATGGGACCGTCTACATGCCTGTACCAAGATTAGATGATAGCTACACACCAAAGATAGGAAACAGGTCAGCCATTTTACGCCAGGAAACTGTTGAATAGCTTAGTTCATTCCTTCATATTTGTGACCCCAGGAAAGTGGTTTGAGAATTATTGGATAAATTTAACTATCCGGAACATTAACTCTTAATGTGCCATAAGGTTTTCGGAAAACTTCCGCCTCAGTGCCGTAAGAATTTCCTGAACTGCGATCAACCGGTTATGAAATTTAAAAAATTGCGTAAAATCCATTTATATTATTATTGTCATACTGACTTCATCTTTTAGGATAAGAATAGTTATTTTATGTATCTAAAAGACCGTTTTGAGTTTAAAACTATTTTTACCTGTAGTTTAGTTCTATTATTTTAGTAATAAAGTATAGAAAAATTGTATCTTCGAAAAAAAACCAGTAAAAACTACCAAAAAAACTTCGCGAATCAAGCGATAACACTAGTGAGGGAAACAGCCGCCATTGCCGGAAGTCGAAAACATCATTTTTCACGCACTGTAATTTTGTTTCTAAAGAGAGTTCTATCGAGTTGCGCATTATCGCGCTTTGGTAAAAAACGGTAAATCGCGCATTATTATGCTTTGACACATTAAGAGTTAATAAAATGATAATGAAAGGATGTAAATGATTTTGGTCCCTTGTCTATAGTTTTTTTGTAATGATATATGTTCAATTTTCTGCTCTACAAAATGTTGGGATGTTTAAATGTTTTTTTGAGCAAGTGATGAATCGATGTGATTGATTGATTCAACTGAAAGCAGGATTTATTTTTATATTTTTGTATATTCACGTCTCATTGGTACCTCTTGCAGAGATGTTGATCAGCTTAGTGACTTCTCTGACCACGATTTACTCAGTCGATCTGACCTCGATGGATCAGACGAGGATGAGAACACATTTTATGCCAACACATCAAAAGAGCTGGCGCGGATTTCTGGCAGGCAAAGGAGGCAATATGGAAGCAGAAGTAGGTCATCTGGTAACAACAGTGATGACTCAGACTTTGATGCCAGATCTTCTCGGCGGAAATCTTCAGGGCTTTATAATGGTAATTCTTTAGGTGAGGCTTTAAGCCTTACAGATCAAATAAATTTTTAAACAATTTATATGTTAGACACAGAATTATTAAATATTTTCAAAAACTATTTATTAACTCTTAAAGCCCCAGAAGGTTTTCAATAAACTTCCGCCTCAGTCCCGTAAGGAATTCCCGTATTACGATCAAACGGTTATGAAATTTAAAAATTTGCGTAAAATCCATTTATAATATTATTGTCATACTGACTTCATTTTTTAGGCTAAGAATGGTTATTTTACGCATCCAAAAGACCGTACTGAGTTTGAAACAATATTTACCTGTAGTTTAGTCCTATTATTTTAGTAATAAAGTATAGCAAAAACGTATCTTCGAAAAAAAACCCGTGAAAGGTACCAAAAAAACATCGTGAATCGAGCGATAACACTAGAGCGGGCAACGGCTGCCATTGCCGGAAGTCGAATACATCGTTTTTCAAGCGTTGAAGAGTTTTTACTTTCTGAGATCTCATTTCTAACGAGATTTGTATCTAGGGACGCATTACGACGCTTTAGGGATAGCGGCAAGAGACGCATTACGACGCTTTGCAACTTTAAGAGTTAAAGACTAGCTAATTTTTGCTATCAAATTAATAATGCGATTTTCTTTATCTCCTCAGATCAACTTGATGGTTATAATAACTCAATCAGCCATAGCACCGGCCCAGTTATAGAACAGCCCAGGCAGGAAGTTAAGTTACTCCAAAATTTGGTCCCTTCAGAAAATGATGACCCAAAATTCTTGACCGCACCAGAAAGTGTCACCATTCAAGAAGGGGAACCAGTCAAGTTCTCTTGCCGGGTTGGGGGGACACCACCAGTGGGTATGTTATATCTGTTTCCTTGTGTTTGAAGATATATTTTTTTTATAGTGTGCATATAATTCTATGTTTCTCTTATTAAAACTTTATACCGTTTCAACCATAAA
The DNA here is from genome assembly GCA_002072015.1 of Radix auricularia. NCBI lineage: Eukaryota > Metazoa > Mollusca > Gastropoda > Lymnaeidae > Radix > Radix auricularia. The sequence continues at coordinate 677,958 of MUZC01004785.1, forward strand.
TTTTTAAAGAACAGTTTAAAGACAACTTTGTATTAACTCCTTTTCTCTTGATCAATGATCCCATTATCACTTTTAAAACAATGTTTATGACAGATTAACATTGGCATTGCCATTTAATTGAAACTACCTTGCTTTTTTCCTCTTCGTAGCTATTCAACTAAAAATTAGTTTTAATCTAATCTGGCATGAATTCCCTTGAATAAAAACATCTGAATTTTTTTAACTTATTAAATGTGTTTTCACTGCAAACAAAGATTTTCAAGCAGTTGGTGTATTTTCTTTTTAATTATTTTTTTTCAAACATAATTTCTCAACCAGGCTAATAAACTATTGATGGTTCTAATAAAAAGTAGAAATATAATACTAATTAAAAAAATAAAGGTTATTGTTTTTGATGACAATGCAGACAGTGACTTTAATTCCTGATGCAGAAACTGGTCTTGTTAAATCATGCAATACTAGAAGTATCAGTGAAACTGACAATGAAGTAAAAAATTCATCAGCTGATAAACAACAAGCCACACCCCCATCTGAAATGCCTTGTAAAAAAGCTTATGGGCTTAATGTTTCTGAAACAAATTATGTTAAATTCGAAGCTGTTTAAGATAGCACAAAGACTGAGTTTATATTGTACCTAAATAATAATTTCTAGTGGTAACACATAGTAAAACTTCCAGTTCCAGGGCAAACAGTTCATTTTTTGGACTTTTTTCCTCCTGGGCTCTGATTATGGATTAAAAATGTCTCTTTTTGAGACTTGGCATGAGCTTATTGAAAAAAGTTTTGTGTTTCATTTTTCACTTAAACAAAATAATTTTTTTTTTTTTTAAAAACATGAGTCTGTTGCAAACAGTATTTTTTTCTGCTTTCTTCAACTTCAATACCAAATAAATTATTATCTGATAATGTTTAAGTTTTGTAGATTTGAAAATAGCATTTTATTTGTGATAAATTTTCTTAAAGGATATTGTTATCCAAATGAGAAAAATAATTTAGAAGAAAAAGTGTATTTGTATAAATATCTATAGCTATTTTGTTTATAGTCTACAACAGAAGGCCATAAGTATTTTTATGTCAAATATTTTATGTAATTAACACTGTGCAAAAAAAAATGTATGTGAATTTTTTAAATAACATTTTTTTAATCATTCATCTTATTTTAAAAATATTGTTTTCCCATCTTTTCTCCTTTAGATGTGTTTTGGTACAGAGAGGGAGATGAGGTTGAAGAACTTGAAGATTCAGAGGATGTAGAAATCACCAGCAATGGAGATCAACACAGTATAACATTATATAACATTGGCAAAACCATGGCAGGCCAGTACATGTGTATAGCTCTTAGTGAAAGGGGGAAGGCAATACAGTACCTTGTGGTGACTGTCAAGGGTTAGTACTCACCTTCAATTCAATACTGAAATTATGATTCTAAATTTTCATTCAATCATTAAATAGAAGTGAAATATTGGCGCAGAGGCTTTAATTAAGAAATTTATTGCTGATTTTCAGGTCATGAACAATTCAAACTGCTTGGTAAATCTTTGACTAAAAATTGATGTGTTTTTAGATAACAAGCAAGAGCTGAAAAAGCCAGAGTTTCTCAAAGGCTTGAAAGACGTTGATGTTACCGAAGGTCAGAGTGTAAAATTCAGGGTCAAGGTCAAAGGTTATCCCCAGCCTAGAATTAGTTGGTACAAGGATGGAAATCTCCTAAAGAATTCAAAGGCCTGTCGTATAGGTAATCATCTAGGTCAATGTAGTGTTATATGATGTTTCTTTTTTCTTTAAAATATTTTATTTTGTTTGTCTTAATGAGATTAGACCTGTTATCAGAATACTAGCGGTTGTAGGGCGCCCACTTTTTTTCAAAAGCCCAAGTAACTTATCCTTGTTTGATAAATACAAAATATTGAACTACCTGAAATGTACATAAAGTATTTTATAATTAGAAATCCTCAAATCCTCTTTTTACATCGTTCCCTTTTCCAAAATTAAAATATAAGCTAAAACAATGTCATATAATATTTTTTTAAGGCAAGAAACACCACACGCTTTTTTAACTGCTGAGGACTGTTGTACTATTTCAAATATAATCTTTAATTTATATCTATCTTGCACACCTGATGCACACCTTGTTTAAAGTATATGCTCAAACACAGCATTACAATACATCCATCCAGTGAGTGACTAGGACTTTTATATTGTTTATTTCAATTGTTTTGACTAAACTAAGATGTGATCAATAATATGTTTTAATTAATGAAACTCATATGACAATATTTTAAATTTTTGATTAGTTTCTTTTTTTTTTAAATTTTGCCCTTAAGTTTTAGAAATTTACTAGAATTAGACCAAAAAGAACTCAGATTATTTTATGAGACATATGTCATAAATATAAACAATAAGCATAGAGTTAAGCAATTAGTTAAAAAATAATCATCCAACTCTTGTTTAACATAATTAATCCATTAAAGACTCTATCACTAAAGGTTAATTTCATCATAGTAGGATTCTTGTTTTATGTGCTGCAAATTTTTATAGTTGTAGAACAGATATAATCTGATTATGACCTAAATATGATTTTTTTAACATAATAAGAGCCTTGTGATGTAAAATTATCCCCCTTTAGTCACCAATACACTTGTATCATCCAATATATAATACTAAATGGGTGTGTGTGCAAGGCTGAAGGAGAACTAGGCACAGTCTGTGGGTGTGTGTGCAAGGCTGAAGGATGACTAGAGATAGGCTTTGGGGATGTGTGCAAGGCTGAAGGAGGACTAGAGATAGGCTTTGGGGATGTGTGCAAGGCTGAAGGAGGACTAGGCATAGGCAGTGGGTGTGTGTGCAAGGCTGAAGAACTAGGCATAGGTGGGGGCTGGGGGATGCAAGGCTGAAGGAGAACTAGTTATAGGCAGTGGGTGTGTGTGCAAGGCTGAAGGAGAACTAGTCATAGGCAGTGGGTGTGTGTGCAAGGCTGAAGGAGAACTAGACATAGGTGGGGGCTGGGGGAAGCAAGGCTGAAGAACATTATGAGAACATTATGATAGTCTATTGCTGGCACTGTCTTGTTCAATACAGGAGGAGGCTTTTTTAGGTTTCTATTACTACATCAAGTGCATTCCTGAAAAGCATCATTTGTGTGTTCCATTCATCAACCATGAACTGCACTTTCTCTATTGTTCTGATGACCTCTGAGAGGTTCAAGTGTAATTTTAACTACCTCCACCTGACCCCCAGTAACATCTGACAGCTCCTCCTCCTTACACACAAATTCAGCCATCTTCACCAGGTCCTCATCAATTAAAGGAGCCCCTGGATTTTCACTGTCTCTGAACTTTGTTAATGATTATATAGGATTTTAAGATAACCCCATGAAGTGAATTCACAAAAGTAAAAGCATGAAGTTGAGAGGGACGACTGTCCTACTTTTTAACATTAAAGATGCATCATTTGATACTTACAAAATGTCAAGTATATATTTGATTATTTTTCAGAAAAGTTTGGTAACCGTGATTACATCCTGACTATTGACTATGCAACAATGAATGATGATGCTGAGTACACTGTGTCTGCACGTAATGTTGCCGGGGAAGTAAAACAGTCAGCACAGGTCATTGTGGAACCTCAGTCAGGTAATTTATAGTGCTGGAATTTCATCCATATTTCAAGAACTTTAAACAAGTCAGGTCTATAGTGCTAGATTCTCATTTAGATCATCTATAGTGCTGGAATTTCATCCATATTTCAAGAACTTCAAACAAGTCAGGTATATAGTGCTAGATTCTCATTTAGCTCATCTATAGTGCTAGAAGCTGAGCCAGGACATACATAGGGGTAAAACCTCAGTAGTTATCCATAGCTGTAGAATTTCAGTCCAGTCATTTATAGTGCTACAATTTCAGTCAGGTCTACTTTAGTGGTACAATCTCAACTAAGTCATTCATAGTGATATAGAATATTAAAGTTTAATGCCCCTGAAGGTTTGCAGTAAACTTCCGTCTTAGTCCTTTAAAGATTTCTCTTTTATTCTGATCAACTAGTTATGAAATTTAAAAAATTGCTTAAAATGTATTTATATTATTATTGTGATACTGACTTCATCTTTTAGGATAAGAATGTTTGTTTTATGTATCCAAAAGACCGTCTTTAGTTTCATACTATATTTACCGGTAGTATAGTACTATTATTTTTACAATAAAGTATAGCAAAATTGCATCTTCAAAAAAACAAAAAACATAAAAGTTACAAAAAACTTCGTTAATTGAGCGATAACATTAGCGTGGTCAACAGCCCCCTTACATGGAATTCAACTTAAGCTTCTCTCACTAAATGAAGAATTTCTACTTTCTATGATTTCATTTTTTTAATTTTTGTAAATAAGAATCAGATTAATCATGACATTGGATATAATGCTGTGATGTCATTTTTTAATGTAATTGATAAAAATATTGCTCTTTGTTTTAACAGATTTGCCAGTGAGAAAACAAAGGCCTCCCTCACTGACAACATCTGGAGCATCAGATTCTGATTCAGACCGGCCTTCTTCTTTATACAAGTTCAGAACCTCTGAGTCTCGTCTATCCTCCAACCCCATTAGCACAAAGTCTTCCATGCTGCAGAGAGAAAATCAGCTTCACATAAACCATTTGGACAGGAGAGTAAACTTGACTCAGAAGAGAGTTGACGAAGAGGCTCAAAAGATGCAGGTGGATGCACAAAGAGTAAGTTGTCCAGATGGTATAAATATTGAGTTGTTAGGGTTAATTTTTTTCCCTATTATTGCATATAGTGAAATTATTTTTATGATGTACATTTTTGTGCTAGACTTTTGCACAATCATTGAGCTGCACCTTTCATTAATGGCTTGATTAAGGGAAATGTTTTATTTGCAATTTTGCTTCATTTTTTGTTAAAATCTATGTAACAATCTGTGTATGGTTAATTGTGATGAGTATCTCTTAACAGGTGAACTTTTTCTGAATTTTTTCTTTTACTAATGCATTTTAAGTTTTGTTTAAATCTAAAGACAAATTTTTTAATGCCGCTATTGCTTGCACCAAGTTTTTACAAGTTTTAACAGATATTCAAAATCTCATTGAAGAAATTGAATTTTATGTTTCTATCATTTGAGATGGTTTGGGGGGGGGGGGGGGGGTT
>MUZC01004785.1:683123-695154 GCA_002072015.1 Radix auricularia
GTTACATCTATTTCTTTGATAATTGAATCATCCCAGTTAAAAATCAGCTTGTTGAAGTTTACCCACCAACAAATTCTCATTAGGTTTTTCTGTTGAGGAATTTAATGATTCTTTAAAACAATATGGCAGTAATTTGACATTAGACGTACTAATTATTTGTGATACTGAGTTGCCTTTTTTTTTTTTTTTTTACTTTTGACCAATGACGTGGCCCTAATCCTCCACACTACTAAAACATCTGCTAGAGAGCCAATGGTTTTTCAAAAAAAAAAATTCAACTAATATTCTAAATTTAGTTAGTTTCCCTGCTTTATGACTTATTAGCATTTTCTCCTGAGGGTTGTATTTTTTTCCTTGTCATTTGGCTCCTTTCCTCCTTGGTTTTTGGCACTAAATAGTTCTTGTGAGGAGCTCCTTTATTTGTTGCTAATGACCACTCGTTAAGCTTATTTCTTCTCCTGTTCCTGCGTCTAATAATGTGACTAACAGCTGTCCCATATCACCTGCACTCTGGCAACTGTGGAGGACAAGCTTGCTTCCTTAGAGGGTAGTCTCCCTTCCCTTGCCAAGCTGGGCATGGATTGGGTGGGACACAATCGCTGTCTGTGGATTGAAATTAATGCAGACACCTGTAGGGTAGGTAACTCCTGGCTTATCTGCATGAAGGCTAACTCAGCTTGGACTCAACAGCTATGGACCTTTTTGGAGTATCTATTGCTTGCCATGTTTAAAACTAATTGTTGAATAGATCAAACCGATCAAATCATTTTTCTTTCAATAATCCTTTCTTAAAGTCTTATTTAAAAGTTTCATTTTTTTATATTAAAATATTTAAGAAATTATGACTACAATTTAAGAAATTAAAAATTAAATTTATTTAATTCTTCTCCTTCAAAGTTTTATATTCTTTAAGACATCTAACTCATTTTAAAATTTATTTAAAGATAACACCTCACCAAATTTTGCTGATCTGAATACATTGGTTTCAAATTTACTAAAGCTATTTTAATTTTTGCTATCATTTATGAACCATTCAGAATAAAATATGAGTTGAAAATAAATAATTAAGAATACTGTTTATATCAGCACCAAAGTATATGCTCCTTACTTATTTCTTTATTAATCCACATAACTAAATATTCTTTAAGCCCTAACTCCATTTTTAATCCTCAAACAAATATGCACATTTCTCAGTTATACTCATCAAACAAGTTTTAAAATAATAACAGTTCATTTAAGTTTTGCTGTATTAAAAAAACAGGTCAGTTTCATTAAATTTCTGTTGTTGCAATGTGCTTCCAATGCTGAATGCTTTGACTTATACAAAGCTTTCAGTGGTATTGTAAGCCTGGATTTGTAAAAGCTGTGATTACGATGATTTTATTTAAACATCAGTTGCATTAAATACCTGGCTATTTGTATAGCTACCCAACTCTTTTTAAGTGAGGCCACAAAAATATCTCTGCATTTCCTACATGTTGTAATCCTTTTAATTTTCGCTACAACATTTGCTAACTAGAGCCAATATTTTTATTAGGGTTTGGTCTGGTCAGCACTTGTCTAGGCTTATATGTCCTTTGGGAGAAAAAATGGTTGTTGTCTGCTGCTCTTCCTTGTGCCATGTCATTTATCTATGCACTTTTGTAAAATTTACATTTTATTCAAATGAACCTTTAGATTATTCAATAACAATTACTAATTTGAAAAATCAGCTTTATCAAGATACTTTAAGAGATTTAAACAGAATAAGCTGCCTATAAAGTTGTATTCTTTAATATTTGCTCTGCCTGAAAGCATAGATTTTAAATTTATTACATGTCAATAATAATTTTAAGCAAGTTTATTTTGTCCATTGTTCATGTCTTTATTGTTAACTCTGCTATTTTACAGAAATATTAGAACTATTGTGGAATAAAAATATGAATATTGTCTGCCAATGTTGATTTCCTAGTGTCATATTTATCCAGGGGAAAACTGATTTATTTCTTGAATAACTGAATACCATTTTCACCTTAGACTATTTTTATTTTACCATATGTTTGCCATCTTTTAAAATACATATTTAATGTGTTTTAAAAAATTGTATCAGCTTTTTAACAAAATTAAATTACTGTAGGTAAACAATTGTTATTTGTGTTATTTTAATATTGTTAAGACGTAAAGGCTTATAAGTTTATCTTCAGTGAAATCTATTTAAAAGTTGCTCTATTAAGAACTTCAAAGATTTAAAACCAAATAACTTAATATTACTTTAGGAGCAGATTTATTGGCTACTTACAATTTCATTTTCTTAAATCTTTTCCTACAGGAGGATACCCTTTCAAATCAAAGGATTTTATCTGGCAATGCACTTGAAATTCTTGCAACAGCAGGGGAGATTATTAAACAAGAAACTAGTCCACCTGCCAGCAGCTCATCGCATGATGTCAAAGATCAAGAGGCCAATGGTGCTCCAGATAACACAATGCCTTTATCAACTGACAGTGCAGAGAATGTCCTTGGTGACTTTGTTCTGCCTGATACTTTGGATGATTTTCCCCTTCCTAGTCTACCATCTTCAAAGTCAACTCCTGTAAAATCCACATTTGAGTTGTCTTTACCTAATCGGACAGCCAAAACCAAAACGGATTTTATTATAGACTCATCATTGTCCCCCAGGGCTAAACTTGAACAAGAAAAATTAATACCAGTGACAAATTTGGCTAAACATTCCAGTTATAATTACAACAAAATTGCCAATCAGGACTTGCATAAGCTATCTCCACGGGACATTAATCAAAATGATACAAACATCAACAACTTGTCTTTTGACAGTGGTAAGGGGACATCACTCCAAGACAGCTCTACCTCACTCGCTAGTTCTGTTTCCTCCAGTGCCAGTTCTAAAGACTACGGAGATTCGGATGTTGACAGACAGCAGGGTTCCTCATTCAAAGGCCAGTATACCCGAGATTTTGAGGTACCAAAGGCCCCTGAGAAAAAGAAGTGGTCAGTGACACTGGACCCTTACTTACCCCAGGCAGAGATCGTCAACAAGCAACAATCTGATGGAGTTACCAAACAGACATTCACAAATAAGGTTTTACTCTATTCATTCTAATTTATTGTATATGTTACCAGCAATGTGTGAAATCAGGCCTGATGGTTTCAGGCAAAGTATGAAATTTGTAAAACTTTTACATACTTTGCCTAGGCATTCTGTAAAATGCTGATTTCATTTAGGCAAAGTGTAAAAAGAGCACAACAAAAGACTATTGATAATTACGTATTTTAAAGTGGAAGTAATACAAAATAAAGCACATGATGTATTATTTTTTTTTAGATCTTCCTCTGTTTTAACATCTTGTAAATAATCATCACGTAGGGACAATGTTGTGAGGCCTACTTTAGCTCTGCAGAGAAAGAGAGCTTTGCGTGGTGATCTTTTAATCCCAGAATAAAAAGCTCAGTTCTTCTTGAGTTGGATGAAGCTGGTATACCACTTCTTGTGCCCTCTTTGTTTTTGGGACCCTGAGAACTTCAAACTTGGTGGGATGATCTTGATACCCCATGATAAACTTGTATTCCACATCAGGATGTGATTGAAAATCAATGAGATTGACCTGACAACAAGATTTGAATTCATAAAAAGCCATTGACTTTACCACAAGGGCTTTTTTTTTTAATGCCTTTTTGGGTTTTTTTTTCTAGCAAGTTTCACTCAGGTTTATACATAGTTCAAAATCATGACGGGTAACGTTCTTGTATTTGGCTGAAAGTTCTTTCTTTTAACATTCTATCCCGTCCTCCATAACCAATTGCCATATGGGCTTTATGAAGTGCATCAAATATCTTGGAGTCCGCGACATAAAACAAAATGGCACTCACGCCTATTTTAATAGGGTAGATCAACTTACCCTTAATTTCCACCATTATGACATAGTGTTTCACTAGCCAATAATCCTGAGGTTCTTGCTTAACGGTGGTCCTTGCCATATTCCTATCGTCCACCAACTTTGTTAACAATTTCGGTTTTAAAAAACGCTGTTTTTAGCAGCTTTTGCTCTTACGTTAGAAAACTCATAATAGAACCGTCGTTGCATATCAACATTGCGTGCTACCTGTCCTAGAACTACATTCTCTTATGACATGGTCACACAGCAATCCAAGGGGAAACATTATTGGAGAAGGTGTGTGGAATCTCAGTCAGATTATATCAACTGACTTCATAAGAAAAATTTTGGCAATTTTGTCTGTGATTTGCTAGTGGAACCTTGTACAGGCTAAACACTGTCTTACAATAACTTTCATCACTCAAGGCTTCGATAGCCATCATCAAACAACAACCAAAGGACCACCGCCAACATCTGTGGCTGGAAAAATGGCAGGGGTAGGCCAATTACATACTTTGCCGGACGAGAAATGTATGAAATAGCAATCATTTCATACTTTGCCTGTAACATATACATAAAAAAATGTGAATAATTCAGGATGTAGGAAAATATAATCAGTATAATGCATTCAAAGGGGGGCAAACACAAATTACACTATTTATTTCATAATATGCATGTATTGTTTCGGAGCTTGAGTTTCAACATTTAGAAATAGGAAAGATAAGTCAAAGGAAATATTTTGCAACTATACTTAAAAAGCATACCATCAGTTTGTTCATTTAACTCTTTCATGTCCTGTAGTGTGTGCCTTTCCTCAAATCCTGAAAATGCGATAAAGCATGTCTTGAAAGTGCTCTCTTCAATAATGAAATCATAGAAAGTAAAAACTCTTCTGTAAATGAGAGAAGATTTAGTCAACTTCCTGAAAAGTTGATGTTTGCTTTCCACCTGTGGTTTCACGAAGTTTTGTGATAGTTTTTACCTTTTTTCTTTTGTTTTGTTGAAAATGTGATTTTGCAATACTTTTCGGTAAAAAAAATATTACAAAACAATAGTACTAAGCTCAAGATGGTACGATAAGCAACCATACTGTAAGCTTATCCTTATGGGTGAAGTCAGTATGGCAATCAATACATTTTCAGCAATTTGTTTCAATTCATAACCCAATTTATTGCAATGTACATAAATCATTTAAGGACTGAGGCATAAGTTTACAGAAACCCTTATAGGACATTAAAAGTTAATGTACTGAAGAAAATAAATAAAGAATCCCAAAGAATACCATAAGCAGATGATTTGTACTTGTTGATTCCTAGTTCATCTGATCTCATTGTCATTATTTGCACTAGTCTTGTTTTCATTATAAAGTTTTATTTCTCTCTCAGGCTCCAGTTATTGAAATCAATGCCCCTGACCTCAGCCCCTCAAACTCCATAGGGTCCTCCAAGGGAGACAATTCTAGTCGGTCCTCCTCTCCTCGCCAGTCCATTGACTCCGGTGTTTCCGTCAGCTCTAAGCTAGAGCGTCCTGCTGCTGTTCACATGGTCGGACAAACTAGTGAAGATGAGGTGCCTGAGAGCCGGACAGAGTTCAACACAGACGGGTCTATTGAGCTGCCCTCAGTCAATAAACTTCGAGCCATGTTCTCTAACACTAAGGATGAAGACCTGGGAGATGGCAATTTTAAAAGAGTAAGTTTGGTTAGGAGAGTATGAGATGAATTGTTATTGCCTTAGACTTGGTGTTGGTTTCATCAGTTTATTAAGGGTCATCAAGGGAAAATATTTTCAAGTCAAATTGCGGTGCTTCTTGTACTGATTTAATATACACAGTATTTGTGAAATCTTTTCCTACAGTTGCTCAGAACAAATAGACATTTTCCTTTTACTTTCATAAACCCTTTTGAGAATCCCTGGTTTTGTAAATTATTTGCTAATGAAAAAGTTTATTTTCTGGATATTGGTGTTCATGGTATTTTTTTTTCTATCTTTTTCTTACTGATGTGTCTTGGTCAAGAAATATTGATATCAGCAATCTTTTTTTTTTTTTTTAAATGTCATAATTTACCTACAAATCTTGCACATCATAAAAGAATAAGTTGCCATGAAGGAACTTTTCAAAATTATTTTATTGCATGTCATTCTTTATATGGAATGTGGATGTAATCCTTTATAATTAATCACCACCGAAAAATGTTCAAAAATTTTCTTTCAATTATTAATTTAATTTTTTAGTTTCATTTATTATACCTTTTATTTCTGTTGCAAATTTAAAATTTACTGTAGCTTTGGCTGCATCATTGAAGTGCTTCTGTAAGTTTGGTTTCATTCTCATTGTTCCTGTGTTATCATTTTCTCCTTTGTGCTTTCCTGAAAATTGTATGTCTTTGAGGTTCAGGAAAAAAGAAATTTTGTTTATCGCACACAAATTTAGGTGCAGTTAATTATGAGTTGTTTATAAAGGATTGAGTGAGTGACATTGAAATTAACTTGATGGTACAGAATATGTAACAGAAAAAAGTCTTTGTTTATCTCAGATTTATTTATTATTTTAAACTAGATAATTTTAACTGGAAGAGCACGAAAGCAATAAAAAAAATTCATTATTGCTCCATTGGGTGAGTTTTAGCCAGAAAGCTAGTAGAACCTAGGCTTATTGCTGCAGAAGTTCTAACAATCTCAGATTTCTGTCTTTTATCTGAACTTGGAGCTTATTTTTATTTAGTAGCAATATTGAAGAATTTTTAAAAGAAATGTTTTTGTAAGGATATAATGGAAAAATCTGGAAAATTTTTATTTATAATAACTGTTACAAAATTAATAATCTTGAAATATTTAGTTTTTACAGAATACTGAATTTATTTTCAATAGAAACATGATTATAAAGCATTTTTTTGCTTACTCCCCTTTTACTTTATTAATTCACTTCTTATCTTGCCAGTTTTGTTTTATTTTTATTTTGTTTTTTCTAAGTGTTTATTTTCAGACTCTGAATACTAAGATATTTTCACTCAGTTTTTATTAATTTTTTTTTACTGAGTTTAGCACTCCATTTTCTCTAGATGTTTTTTTAACTTAGAAATGAATGAAGTTTTTATAACAGGAACTCCATTGCTTTTATAAGGTTTAAAAAATTGCTTTGGTGTGATTGTTTTTATATTCATAGTTTTTTGTTTTGTTTTTTTTAAATAGAGGCTTATTTCAACTTTTTCAAACTTGCAACTTAAGTCTGTTCAAAAGCTAGTTAATTTATCTCCTTTTTTTATTTTTTGCGTTTTTTTTTTTTTTTTTTTTTTTTTTTTTTTTTTTTTTTTTTTTTTTTTTTTTTTTTTTTTAAATTTAGAACTAGTTATTTTAGCCTTTAAGCTTCTTGCAGATTTTATTTCAAAATAATTCTTTACTGATCATTCATCAAATCACACACAATTATTGTTAGAGTCAGTAAATGGTATTGGTTGGTGTTTTTATATTAACTTTCTCATTTATCACATATTATATTTTTCCATTTTTGATTGATTTCTGTTGGCTAAAAAAATTGTTTTCAGGATGAAAATCCAGCCAAAGTAAGTAGAGCACCAACAAAATGCATTGCATGGTTGTTGATGAATTTTCCTGTTATCTTTAGCTGTAATCTTTTGTCTCATATTTGAACACTGCAACAGACCAAACCTAAATTCCTAAAATAAATGCTGATATAAAACCTATGCACATATTTGAATACTGTAACTATTACATTGAGATTCATTTGAAAACATTATTAGAGTTAGTAGCAATAATTAATATGTAAATTTCAAGTATGGTGCAGCTTAATATTATTGATGTATTACTTAAGTTACTTAAATGTTCATCAATTTATTGAAACCATAAGACCTTGTGTAATTCATTAAAGTAGAAGCAACAATTAAAGTTAACATAATTAAATATGTGTATATATATTCTTTAAAACTTACTAGCTTAATCTTCAACAAAGACATTTTTGTACTGAGCATTAAATCATGTCTTCTCCAGTAAACAACCTTGTCCTAAGAACTAAGTCTCTTATGGAAAAATTATGATGAAACCAGTTCATTCAACTATTGATTCAATATAAGTTATTAAATGTACAAAAACAAATTTTAATAAATTCAAATGTGATTCCTTTCACATTAAAAAATATTTTTTAAAGAGAACCTGTATTTAAATTAAGGCCATAAATATTTGTCATTGTTTTAAATCACAGCATGGATAAACATTAAACTGTGCACTGTATAATTAAAATATAGGCTGAATTTTAATAAAAGTTCACAATAGTTTTATATCACAAATAAGTTGTAGACATGTACACTTAAAGAAAAATTACAAGTTAAATTATGACATCAAAGGTGAATATCATTACTCAGCAATTAAGTAAGTCTAATTGGTTGTTTCCCTCTTTCTAATTTAGCTTTCAAGTAATTGCTATTTAAAATTCTATCATCTAATTATATATTTAATTGATCTTTCAAAATAAATGTCTACTAAGAATATAATTAGCAAACTCTAAAGAAGATTATTGTTTGACACTTTAAAATCTTGCTTTTATTTCCTGAAATAACATTATACTAACATTTTCACTGAGTAACCATAAGCCTTTTTCTAATTTCTGTTTTTTTGTTTTGTGTTAAATTACACGTATATGTTTTAAAATTTATTGCTATTTAAATAAATCATAATTTTTAAAATAGTTAAAATTTTAAATTAATTATTACAATAAGTTTTATTCGGGAAACATTTACTCATTTCCAGTGATCTAATTCTTTCTTTGTTCTTTTTCCCCTCAGTTGTCTTCTTATATTCTTAGAGTTTATTCCTACCACTTTATTTCAATAAAAAAGTGTAGCAATTTATTATGTCAAAGTTAATAAATGGCCAGAAATGTACCAAAAAAATAATTAAGTGAAACTTGAAATACTAATTACAGAAAATTATTCATATAGCCAAAATCTTCTCTAAATAAATAGAACCTCTTATTTGCGAGAATAAATAACCTTTCTCATTCTTCTAAATAAAAGAATCTATTTATCTACAGAAGAAATTGGTTTCTGTACTTAATCAGAGAGGTGATAGTCTAAAAATTTCTTAAAACTAGGCTTATATAACTTATAAAATTATTTTAAAATGAAGGGGAAAAAATAAAAAAATGTCTACATTCCCACCCCAAAAAAATTCATCTGAATGTTATAATAAAATTATGGAAAAGAGAAAACATTCAGTTATTGTTATATAAAAATGTCTTTCTATCTATAAGAAATGGTTTTTAACTTTAGCATGCATTCTTTTTTCCAGATTCATAGCATCACAGCCAGAAGTGTACCAAAAGAGCAGCTGGAGAAACTCAGGGCTTCCCATCAAAAGACTGCAGCAACAGCACCATCGACAACAGCTGTATCACCTAACTTCCTAGAGGTCCCTGGACCTCCACAGCCATCAACGGCAACAATACAATTAAACTCATCACCAGCAGAAACTTCTTCCAAATTGACCTTAAAGCCTTTGCCAGCATCCTTGGGGCCCTTGACCTCATCAGTCCAACACCAATCCCAGGCCTCCGCATCTGGGACCTATCTAGACATCAAACCTGACAGAGATCCTGTTTTGATCTACCCAGACACGGACCCCGAATACATGCAGCGCCATCTTCAGTATGAGCCTCACCAGCAGCTCCCCGCCCCTCAGACAAGCCATGTGAAAACCGCCTCCACCAAAACATCACGAGCCCCCCAGCCTCCCCATGAGGCACTCTCAGGTGCCAACCAGCCCACTAAGCTGTTGGTCCGTCAGGCCCAGCCGACAGACAACACTGAGACTAAGAAGACTGGGCCAAGAATTAAAAGTGGTTGCATCTCTGCTAGAGCAGCATTTTGGGAGCGTAAGATGATTGATGGGGCAACGGTGGATGACAATGAGTTCCCTGAAATGGTTGAGGATGGCGACAGCTAAGTGTGTCAAGTGGGTGACTGTTGTATTTTTCTCAGGATGACAGGATTACAATTTCAGTGGCAATGAGAGGAACAAAGAAATCAGCCAATGCCTTATGAAAACTTATTATTGGATCCATGACTTTAATTAGGTCAGTAAGCTATAAGTTGTGTGTAACACTGGGTTAACGAAACACACAAAAGGTTTCACTTGAAGTAATTTGAGGAGAAACCAGGTGCTAGAAATATTTTCTTTTGTAAAAACCAGCAACCAGCATTTATATTTTCAATGGTGGGCTTTACTTGCTTAATAAGTTTAGGTGGGATGGCTTGTTAGATGTTATTTGTTGATGATAAATTTCAACAGAATGCTTTTGTTGGCATAGTCAGCACTGCAATCTATACAGTCTGTTCCAATGCAGTATGACATTATGTCCCTGCCATTAATAACTACCCTCTCCCTCCATTTCTTCACTACACTATAAATGTAAATATTTCAATCAAAAAACATTAAGACATAGTCAGCTGACTTCATATGAGAGTTCCATCTAATTACATACAAAAAAAATTAAAATGCATTTTCCTTTTCATATCTAAGGGGCGAATGTAAGGTGAGTTTATGTTAAGACTTTCCCAGCTTTAAATTTTTAGCAATATTTCATTTGATTCTGTTACAGTATTTTAATATTTTTTAATATTTAATTGTCCTATTAAATAGGTATATAGTTATATCGCTTATAGCTTTAAATTTCACAAGATTAGGTTTTAAAATTAAATTTAAAAGTCACCAGGAATCTGGAGATTTTTCCTAATTCAACTAAAAAAAACCTGTTCAGTAAGTTCAATAAGAGTTCAATAATTAGTATTGATAATTAAATATGTTAATACCTGCAACTTTGTGCTCCATCTCAAGGAATCTTTCAAAATGTAGACCACACAATTCAACCTAATGTATCAAGTTTTTCAATGTTCCATTATGTTTCCACTTGTACAGTTTCATGATTATAATTTCTTGATTTCTGTTTAAATTGAATTACTTCATTGAATAACTATCTACACAGGTCACTGAATTATTTCACATCAGTAAATCTTTGATATGATGTCATCAATCCTAATTCTTAGACATACACAAAGCATTGTATTCAGGTTGCCACTAAAAATGCTTTTAACACAGGAAAGCTTTTTAATTAAGCATTATCCATAGTAATATTTTTAACATTTAAGAATACATTAATCATTTTCATAAATACACATTTTGTGGTCTTATATGTCAACTAAGTATAATGAAATGTAGTATTGCACATCACTATCAAAATTTTAGGTCATAAAAAAAGCAACTAGGAAAAACAAAATACTAGATTTATTCCTAACAAACAGACCAGGACTAGTAGTAGACTGCACAATAATTCCTGGGCTGTCTGACCATTATATTGTTAGGGTAACCAACACAATAAAAACTAAAATAAATAAGATGCCTAGAAGAACAATATATCTTTGGAATAAATGCAACTTAATAAAATTACACCAATCAGCTTCTAATTTCCAACAAAATTTCCTAAGTAAATTCAGCATAGTTAGCCCTGTAGAAGAAATATGGAAGGAAATAAAAACAAATCTAAAAACCATAATGGATCAGAATGTTCCAACAAAAATAACTTCAAATAGAATTAATAAATGCTGGTTCAATTTTAAATTAAAAAAGTATTGCAAACTAAAGGAGAATTTATTTAAGAAATTTAAGGCTACCAATTTAGAAAGGATACACAAAAAATACTTAAAAATTAAACACCTGACACAAAAACTTAGCCGTAACCTCCAAAATAATTATATAAACAATGTGATAACTAAAGATAACAATAAAAACTTATGGTCCTTTATCAAATCTAAAAAAATGGAGCCTTCAGGTATAGCCACACTAAAAGGCTCAAATAATAAAACCTATAATGATAATGAAAATAAAGCTAATATCCTTAACAAATATTTTGCATCATCATTTTCTGCCTCAGGCGACAAGGAAATTTCAATAAATTTAAATAAATTGGAAGAAATAGGTAACATAACTGTAGATGAGATAGGTATACATTCACTCCTAAAAAACTTAAAAATAAACAAAGCTACTGGCCCAGATGAATTACCTGCCAGGTTATTAAAAGAATTAAGCAATGAACTGTCCCCAATCCTTGTAGTTCTTTTTCAAGCCTCTCTAAACCAGGGTAAAGTGCCC
>MUZC01004785.1:695163-715978 GCA_002072015.1 Radix auricularia
GACCCTGGTAATTACAGACCTGTATCACTTACTAGTATCACATGTAAATTACTGGAACACATAATATATAGCAGAATAGTTAACCACCTTGACAAATATAATGCCCTATGCCCACACCAACATGGCTTTAGAAAGAACAGATCATGTGAAACACAATTGATAGGCCTAATAGATGATCTATCAAAAGGCTTAGATAATAATGATCAAATAGATACAATATTACTAGACTTCTCAAAAGCATTCGACAAAGTTCACCACCTTAGTTTACTCAAAAAACTTAAATACTTTGGAATCTCAGGTCCCTTACATCACTGGATCCAAGATTTCCTATTGGGTAGGGAGCAAACTGTAATAATTAATGGTTCTAAATCTACACCAATAAAGGTTAACTCAGGAGTTCCACAAGGAACTGTCCTAGGTCCCTTACTATTTTTAATTTATATAAATGACTTACCCAACAATATCTCAACAGGAACTAAAGTTAGGTTATTTGCTGATGATTGTATAATCTATAGAACAATCAAGTCAGAACAAGATAGCAAAATTTTACAAAAAGACTTAGATGAATTAATAAAATGGGAAGCTAACTGGAGTATGTCCTTCCACCCAGAAAAATGTCAACTGCTAAGAGTAACAAAGAAAAAGAAACAAATAAATTCAAAATATTTCATTCATGGAAAAGAACTAACCCAAACTAAAGATGCGAAATACTTAGGAGTCATAATAAATGAGAAACTATCTTGGAATCCCCATGTCAATGAAGTTATTAAAAAATCAAACAAAACCTTAGGCTTTATAAAAAGAAACTTTTACAAATGTAACAAAGATATAAAACTAAAATGCTACCTAACCCTGGTGAGACCTATACTAGAATATGCATCTTCTGTATGGGACCCATCCACCAAAGAAAATATTGATAAGTTAGAACAAATCCAAAAAAGAGCTGCCAGATTCATTACTGGAGAATATTCAAAACTGACAAGAGTAACACCGTTAGTTAAATCATTAAACCTTGAAACACTAGAGGATAGAAGAACCAAGAGTAAATTAGTAATTATACATAAGGCAATTAATTCTAATTTAGAAATACAACACAAAGATAACCTAATACAATCCTCAAATAGGCATAAAGTTAAAAACACCTTCCTTATTCCATATGCAAGAACAAACACATACAAGTTTTCTTTCTTTCCGTCCGGTATTCGGGCGTGGAATGGGTTGCCTGAAGAAACCAGGAAAGCCTCCACTTTATCATCTTTTAAAACTCTAGTAAGAATACAGGACTAAACACAAACCATAGAAATACGTAGGACGCAATAATCTTCTGTACAGAAGGAGCGTCTGTAACATATAAGATAAGGTATCATTATTTATAGAATTAAATCAGGTTTCAACAATAATTTTTAAAACTTTATTTCTGTCCTTCTCAACGATTTGAGCATGTCATGTTTAGCCCCTAATGTGTATGGTCCACTGCCTACATTGCACTGAACAATGCACTATGTTAAATCATTCTTATGTAGTTAATTATTTGTTTCTTTACTACAGTTCAAAGTTCATAGATCATAGTTCTCAAGCTAATGATTCTCTCCTTAATATTCAAGTTTACACTGTTAGAAAATGTTTGTCTATGACCTTAGAATCATGTTAATTATATTACACTCAATCTTCATTCACTAAACCCTTAGTTCACATTCAATCACTAGTGTCCCCTCACTGTTTAAACATCAGGGAGGAAATAATCAAAATTTAAGCTGTTGACCAAAAGGACATTGACCTTGACCCTGTGAAACACTCATTATGTATAAAAACACTTTTTTTAAAAAAATCATGATAACTTTAAACAAAATATTATTTTTTTTATGTTGGTTAGTTAAATGTTATATTTGTGAGTCTGTATTTCACATCACACTGTATTCCATGGCAGTAATTCAGCCTTCGTCATTTTCATTTTTGTTTATGTGTCTAGAATAACTTTTTTTTAAAATTTGTTGCTTCTGGTTTTAAATCACAAGGCCAATAATTTAATCCTCAAACCACATGTAATATTCCATGTAACAGTCAGCCATAGAGACATTTATATATTATCATTAATTATAAGCAGTATGAAATAGCAGCTTTTTTTAATGTTTAAAGTGTTCTTATATTATTGTTATGAGCAGCTATCTATTCAACAACAGGGTTTCTAAAGCTTTTCAAACACTTTGAAAAGTTGATTAAATGTGCACACCATTTAAAAATTTAAAGTCCATGCTAAGTCCAGCTCTTGAGCTAGAATATTTTGTTTATTCCCCTAAAATTCATGTGTCACCTCTCCAACCGCCCTTACAACCACTCCTCCAACCACCCCTTAAATGGCCCTCAGACTTCCACTCCAATATCATTTCTATTGCCCCAGCAAACATCCCACCAACTTCCCTACCAACCATCTCACCAACTGACCGTCAAACCAAACACCTCATGTCATCAGCCCATCCAACTAATTTATTTACTTATGGATATGTATCCAAAAATAATTCCATTGCCACACCACCTAAGAATGTCATTCCAGGGATTATATCCAGGGATAATCTCTCCAACATTTAAACAATTAACTCTTAGTTGCATCTTATAATATTTTAGAATTATATTATCAATAATAAGACTATTATTTTATTCTATCAAGTAATAACTAGTAACATATTTATTACAATCGTTTATCAAATGATAAAGCTAGAAATGATTTTTATTACAAGGGTCTGGGATTTCTACTTAAAGCATTAATTAATCTGTTATCATTTGAATGGTGAAAATGTGGTTAAAATGTGCTGGACTAAGAGAGACTTTTATTTTGCATTACATATTATATCAAGTAAAATCATGTGATCCTATCTTTTTGATTTATGGCCAGCCAGGTATTTTATCATTTTTTGGCCAACTATATATATTTTAACTAGCAAGTATAATGGAACCTAATAGGTTAAAGAAAAAAAATTGTGAAAAGGATTAATGTCATTTAACAGACAAGTAAACAGAAGTACGGATCTACTTCTGAACAAAATACCAACATGAGAAAATCATATTATTGTGGAAGTGAAGAAAGAAAAATATACAGGCAGTTTTGAATATTTTAATTATTTACCTATTATATTTCTATAATCAAAGATGTCTTAATTTCATTCTATATTTTTCATTATTGAAAACACCTGAAAATGTAGGAATACAATTTGTATAAAGCTATATCAGAATTTACTTTAATTTCAAGTAGAAAAATTATTTATTTTAAAGAATAGAGTAAATTGATATAACAGATTTAGTTTATTATCTGATTTTCTAATGTAATTAAAATTTGTTATTTAGGTTCCACGTTTAGTTTTGTGTTTAATTTTCTTGTCAGCCTGGTAATTTTATAATTGGGGTATATTTTATTACATTTTTTTTAATTTAAAAAATTTCATACAACTTTTTTTACACAACATGAATGTACAAGGAAAATACTTTTTAGTTTTGCTTGAATGTTTGATTGTATTTATTAAGGTTGTTAAAAGTCTTATGAAATACAAAAGAGTTGTGTCATTAGCATGTAAAAGATGAAATGGTCACATACATAAGAATGTTCATGCCTTAAATTTGTAACCATAAAAGTTGATCTGAAATAATGTGAATATAACTCTTCCTGCTTCCAAGGTGTCCACACAAAATTGAACATATCATAAATTTACAGAAACATTAAATTTTACATTGACTACATAATTCACATATTTGTTTTTAAAAATATTTCTGTCATAAATTTTATATCTAGACAAAACAATGAAACCTGTTGGGAAAATTATTGTTCATTTTTTAAAATTATTTTCATTTTAATAATAAACAAAATAATTTGTTAATTGTATATTAAATGCAATCAATCACACAATTTTTCTTGCCTTTTAAGAAGTTTTCTTTGGTCCAGAAGTCGAGCATTTTGATATAATCATCCCTAAAATTTTTCTGCTTCCTGATACTTGTCAGAAAAAAAATTCCACACTTATTCAATTTGCAATCTTGAAAAGAATTTATAGGTATGTAATATAATAACATTTTTAAAATACAGAGCTTATGGAAGCAAAATTATTAATCAATAAATTTATTTTTGGCCCTCAGAAATCAAGAATAAATTAAGGCTCTGGAGAGACTGAAATAGTTTTGAACATCTTGTAAAAATTTATTTGATGTTTGCGTTTGGGTGCCTTTGATAACTTTTATTTTTGTCACCATATAACTTTTAAAGATTAATTATTGATTATATCTTTAAACATAAAGCAGAAGTTTGGATGTCTTATACTGGGGGGATCATTAGTTATATTTAACAATTGTATGATGTCATTTGTTGCCTTGGTCTATGCACTTTGTATATTTCTGTATAGCTGACATGGTACTCACATTCCTACTGTTTGGATACTCTGTGTACAGATTATTATGTAATAAAGTATAAAGCTTTTTGGATAATGTCTACATTATTCTATGCACATTAATAAATTGTTCTTCTTGTTGAGCCAAGGTTTCTTTATTGCTTTATGTTTAATTTATAGTTTACACTGTTTGCAAATACTTCAATTTCGATTTGATTAATACATATATTTTTTTGTCAGTGGAATTAGATTTGTGTATCAAATTGAAAACAATTATTTGTTTATCTTTATGCTTGAATTTTTCCGGCCACTTACAGAACTCAATACAATTAGATCATGTTCTGATTAAGCCTTTCCAACATGTAAAAGGCTTTTATTTTATGCTTATTTTCTAAATTAAATGTAAAATACACTTTAGAAGTTTCTAGAATCTCACATAAATAAGAAATTTTTAAATATTTGAATCCAAAGATCCTCGTAGTAATGATTTCCTGTAATAAAATAATCAGAAACTTGGCTCAAAGGTTTGTGGTCTACAAACAGCAGCTATTGCATGTATCTGACAAAACGTGGTTTCTTTTGTTCAGGTGATGTCTTTTAGAGGGGAAACCACACCCATAGGGACTCACAAATTGACAACCCCAACTGATCCAAAGCACAAAAGTACTCAGTACTCACTGATCCAAAGCATATCAGTACTCACTGATCCCAAGTATATCAGTACTCATTGATCCAAAGTAAATCAGTCCTCACTGATCCAAAGCATATCAGTACTTACTAATCCAAAGTAAATCAGTACTCATTGATCCAAAGTAAATCAGTCCTCACTGATCCAAAGCATATCAGTACTTACTAATCCAAAGCATATCAGTACTTACTAATCCAAAGCATATCTAGACATAAACAAAAATAATGAAGAAAATTGCTTATCTAGTGAAATTTAAAACTGGCACTTATGAACAAGTGCTCAACATTACCATCATTTTTGCAAATGGAAGCAATAAGAAATCGGATTTTACAAAGACGTACAGACTATTAAAGAAGAATAATATATGTTGTTCTAAAAGAAAGCTTTTAAAAATTGTCAAAAAGTACTTGTTTGACATCACTAATTTCTGGAAAAATAGAACTTTGTTTTTCGTGGTCTCAGAGAGGCAAGATCTCGTTTTTGCTATACACCCTCAAGCTATTAAACAGACTTCAGGATACAAAATAGTGAATTTTCCTTAAAGCCGTATTTAGAGCAGAGGCTAAACACATTAACAGACGCAGGCACAATGAAATCTTTTCTATTTTCCATCAACTTAAATAGATAAATAAAATAGAAACGCGTGTACTTTATGAAGTCAATGATTCGCGAAATTATTTACAAATGCAGAGTGTACAAATGCTGGGTGCCCGGGCGGCACATACCATCGGGCGGCACATACCATCGTACGCCACTGTATTGACTTTGCTTTACTTTAGACTTAATATTTAAAACGGAATTATAGTTACAATTAAGTCATTTGTCTTTCTACCACTTTGTTTAGTGTATTTGTATTCATTTCGACTATTTACAAATCCTTCCCCGATAAAGGTTTTCACCTTAATACAGTTATGTGATGTAAAAAATACAATTATTTCTTACTAATTATTATTATTTTTTTGTTAAGTTATGTATAAAAGAGCTCAAACACGTTACTATTGGATAATGGCTGCTCATTTGTAAAAAAAAAAAAAAGTATCCATATGTTCAGTAACCGTAAACTCTACTTTTTTATTTGTTTACTTATTTTTTTTAAAAAAAATATTTATTTAAAGTGTGATTGAAGCAAACATCAATCCTACTTAAAAAAGAAAGCAACTTGTGAATGATCTAATCAATACAACTACCAAGAGCATTACAGTAAGGTTAAAATATTCATGCGATGGTGTAATAGAGCAAAGATACACCGAACGGTAATATCGTAATTAATTGAATGGCTTATCACCCTTTAATTATATTTTCTTTCTTTTTTTTATGTCAAAGAGAATTCTTTTTAACGGTTGCAATTTTAAACTTTTCGGTTGATGAACTTGCTGTACCCTGTATCTGTCCTCTCAAGCTATATGTGTGTGTATTTATATATTTTTTATCGTCTGTCAAACGATGTCGTCATGTTTCCAACAAACTCGTAATGAGTGATGTGTCCAAAATAAAATGTCGTAATGTTGCAAACATGAAATTTTCGGCTAACTAGATTAGATATGGAATTTTCCGAAATACAAGCAAACGATCAATGGAATGACAAGCTGGATGAAAAGGGGGTGGGGGTGAGGTACACCCACCAGGACAGACGGTTTTTAAACAGTTGTGAAATTCAATACAATCGATTTTTTAAAAAAATGAAATTTAAGTTTTGTTCTAACCTATACTTCATTTCAAGTGAGGATATTCATTATTTCTTGTTTATTGAAAATATGACATTTGTAAAAGTTAGAGGGCTAGAAATAACAATAGAGAGGCAGTTACAGTCAAGAATATTCTGTATTCGATGACTGTGTGTGTTTATATTTATTCATCATTTAAAAAGCCCTTTATAAAAAAATTAAATTATAGCATACATTTTCATGCCGAAACATATGTGCTGATCTCCTCCTATGCCCTCATTTATGTAAAGTTCGTTACGCTGAGAATTTTCGAAAATAAATTTAATGTCCCTTGACTTAAAATTTATTTAGTGTAGATATATAAATCGCTTTATTTCATTAGTTCTGAGCTAAGAGAAAGAATTTCCCGACTGTCGTGGTCTTCACCGATTCTCGGTTTTCACTCGAAACCTTGAGTCGAAGCTCTCTGGAGGCCAAGATAGTAAGTACCATTCTGGATACAGTAGGTGACATCCTGGCACGTGGCGGCAAAGTAGTCCTTCAGGTAATGGCCGGACACTGCGGCACGGCCCAATCAGACAGGGTCGACGCACTGGCCAGGGCAGGCGCAGCCCAGCCCCAACCCGATAAGCCCTTGACCCAACTGGGGGTCAAGTCGTGGCTAAAAGACCATTTCCGAGAGAAATGGCTTGAGGGCTGGAAGAATGGGAATACGGCCAGAAAGGTATACCAGAAACTGCCGCGACCGAGCAAAAGCGATGCCTGGTGGAAACTTGATCGTAGTAGTCAGTCCCTCATAACTAGAATGAGAACTGATCATTGTCCCATACGAAGCTACCTATACAAGTTTGACACTAGAAGGGAACTGGCCTGTAGGTTGTGTGGCTACCCGGAGGAGACGGTGACCCATGGGCTAGAGAGTTGCCCCGAGTTGGACGGGGCTTTATTTGGTGAAGTTGGAACACCTGCAGAGGACTACCTCTACGGCGATGCCCGAATGTTGAGGCTCGCCTGCGAAAAATTGAACCGGGTTTTAAGAGCCTAACGGCTCAACCCAACAGAGAATGAACATTCATTAGTTCTGAGAGTAAATACCTGCGGCTTCCCTTTTTACATCAAAGAATACAGGACAGATTGGCTGCATTTTGTTAAAGCAGTGCTAACATATGCGTCAGACCAGACCGTCAAAGTTGGTGTATTGTAAAGATTAGAATAGGACTTTTAAGACATAAGGAGGTACAACTATAAAGCCATTCATCGATCCAAGCTTTTTGTCGGTCTTAGTTTATACTTTTCAAGTAACTTCTACATTTCTTCTTCTGCGTTCTCAAAATCTTTTTAAAGGAAGGTTTAATTGGCTCAGTCCACCATACAGTTTATCGTGGAGGGTAGCTTCATGGGGCCAAATGGCCCCCCGGGTGTGGAGGTACAGAGGGCAGTTTTGCAGCACATGTTCCGTGTTCTCTGCAACTGTTCCGCAGGGGCTCATTTCGGTTTCTCCAATTCGAAGTTTGCGGAACATGTGCTGCCTAAATTTGTTGTGGCCCGTCCTTAGCCTGAAAATGATGTTCTGAGATTGGCGGGGGAGTTTAAAGAATGCCTCGCCCTCTGGGTGGTGGTCTTTCAGCTCGGACGATCTTTCTGCTTCACTACTTTTCAGAAACGCCCTTATTTCTTCGGGAACTTCTACATGATTTATGATATTATTGTGCTTATTAATACGAAAGCGATAGATTGACTAAGATTTTTTTTTCAAAAAAGATATTCGCTTTATGCTTAAGAATTATTAACTATTAAAGACAAATATTAGATTCACTATTAGCACAATTGTCAAAACATGCATCCGCTTACCTCCTTTTAATCCTGTTATTTATTATTTCCTTTGGAATTACTATTTACTTTTTATTAAGGCTGTGGAAATTAAAAATATATAATCGATTAATCGTTAAAAATTTTAATCGATTAAAATTAATTAGATCGATTAAAACTCGATAAAAATTGATGAAAATAATTAAGAATATGTTTCTTCTAAATTATTAATAATTTATATATTTATGTTATTTTCATATCTTTCCTCGTTTTTTTCATCATTTATTTAGACGTGCATACGTTAAAAAAATGTTTTTCTTTATCATTTCTTGCATGCAGCATAGTATCACGAATTTACTGTGTTAGGTCACAAAATTTGTGAGCCATGTAATCACAGCGACTTAATCGATTTCGCGAAATAAAAAGATAATTAATCGAAATTAATAGATTAATCGATTACATTTTTACCGATTATCGAAAAAAACTTTTTTTTAAATTTGTACCAACCCTACTTTTTATATATAACTTTTATCTATTTTTTTTCTATTGTTGTACTTGTAATGCGTGAATCCTGTGTGTTGCTGCTTACTAACAACCTTTCAAGTAGTACATCCCATCTCATTACAATAGTGGGCACATTCAAAAGTACCTGGAAAGACTGAAAAAGTTGGATTTAAAATATGGTTGGCATGGACTCACTAGGATGCTACAGTGTGACGTATTGGACATGACAATTATGAGGTTATCCTAACTGGTGATTTGGACGTGGGTCAGCTGAGGGTGGGCTCGATGAGATGAGGGGTTTGTTGTCCCACCTCCAGCAATAAATCAGGGCAGATGTCAGGGGTATGAATAGAACCGTGCCGACGGAACCGGTCACAACAATTATCTTCTAAAAATCTAAATGATTTAAGTACAAGAGACGAGTTCATCATCCGAGGCGGGGCGGAGGACTTGGGTGGGTTCATCCACGAGGCGGGGTGGAGGCCCTCGAAGGGTTGTACCTTGAATTTTTGTATTTTTTACCCGAGCAAGTCTTAATCGAGGCCGACAGTGTTTAGAGCCGATTGTAAGGGCGATGTCTGGCTGTCTGGGCTATTGAATCGTTCCCACCCCGGGATGTATTACCCCTCGGGGCGCCGGGGCGTGGGAGTGTAGTGGGAGTGGAACGTCGGGTGGCCGAGAGACTTTACCTCTTCCCTCAGCATTCAACACGAGGATCTACAAACATAATCCCCGGCGGTAGCTCTTGACATGCACAATGTCAATGACAATACAACTTGCTTGACGGAGTTATTGAGTTCAGTTGGAGTCTTTTACCCAGAGTCGAGTTCTTTAAGATTTCATATCCGTAGTTACCAGTAGTCGAATTCTTTCAGACTACAAATCCGTAGTTGCCAGTAGTCGAATTCTTTAAGCTTTCATATCCGTAGTTACCAGTAGTCGAATTCTTTCAGACTCCATATCCGTAGTTACCAGTAGTCGAATTCCTTAAGATTTCATATCCGTAGTTACCAGTAGTTGAATTCTTTCAGACTACATATCCGTAGTTGCCAGTAGTCGAATTCTTTCAGACTACATATCCGTAGTTACAAGTAGTTGAATTCTTTCAGACTCCATTTCCGTAGTTCAGAGCCGATTTCAAGCGGTGGGTGAGTAGGAGAGACACCCTGGGATTGGGATGTATCGCCACCCGCCCCCACCCCCTCTTTGCGGGCGGCGTTTTGTCATAATGGTGTCCCCCCCTGCCCCCACCTTCAATAATCGGAGTGGGTGATTAGCTCAATAATAGTCTCCCCTTGATAGGTCAACCACACCGCGAGTCGCCAGGGGTTCTCAGCCCACAGTAATTATGATGCTAGTTTTCTTTAAACGCCCACCTCTGTTCCGGCCACCCGCTTCCTTCAGAGGCTTGTGGAAAATCCACATTCGTGGCCGTGGCCCAAGTGGGGGCAATAAATCTCAGAGGCGTGTACCTTGACAGGGCACGGGACAGGAAACAAGGGAGACAATACTGTTGGTAACATTATTATTAAGTGGACTCGCTGGTATGGAGGTTCTTGGGCAGACGATGGGCAAGAGTCACAAGTATGTTAACTATATTTAGGAAGACTTTCTTTATTTTTAGAGGTTCTAAAGCCACGTTGATTGTTCGATTGATTTATTTTTTTACCTTTGGCTAAAAAATTAGAATTTTGTTTCCTTATGAAAATCAAAAGTAGAATTAAAATATGTATTAGAGGGCATTAAAAAAATAATGAAACACTTTATTTACTGCCTTTTAGAGGGAAAAAAACAACTGGCCGGGACGCCAAAAAGTAAGAGGATTGGTGGGGGGGGGGCGGTATTTAAAATAGATAGAATTATTACACGCCTTGAAATACTAAAGACATTATGAAATATTAATTAACGGCTGTGTACAAAATATTTCATATTTTCATTTTTGGTTTGTCATAATTTTTAGGTGCACCTTGAGCATGAATCTAAATTTGTATTGTAGCATGGATCTAAGTTTGTATTGTAACATGGATCTAAGTTTGTATTGTAGCATGAAGTTTGTATTGTAGCATGGATCTAAGTTTGTATTGTAGCATGGATCTAAGTTTGTATTGTAGCATGAATCTAAGTTTGTATTGTAGCATGGATCTAAGTTTGTATTGTAGCATAGATCTAAGTTTGTATTGTAGTAATGGATCTAAGTTTGTATTGTAGCATGGATCTAAGTTTGTATTGTAGTAATGGATCTAAGTTTGTATTGTAGCATGGATCTAAGTTTGTATTGTAGCATGGATCTAAGTTTGTATTGTAGCATGGATCTAAGTTTCTATTGTAGCATGGATCTAAGTTTGTATTGTAGCGTGGATCTAAGTTTGTATTGTAGCATGGAGCTATATTTGTATTGTAGCATGGATCTAAGTTTGTATTGTAGCATGGATCTAAGTTTGTATTGTAGCATGGATCTAAGTTTGTATTGTAGCATAGATCTAATTTTGTATTGTAGCATGGATCTAAGTTTGTATTGTAGCATGGATCTAAGTTTGTATTGTAGCATGGATCTAAGTTTGTATTGTAGTAATGGATCTAAGTTTGTATTGTAGCATGGAGCTAAATTTGTATTGTAGCATGGAGCTAAGTTTGTATTGTAGCATGGATCTAAGTTTGTATTGTAGCATGGATCTAAGTTTGTATTGTAGCATGGATCTAAGTTTGTATTATAGCATGAAGTTTGTATTGTAGCATGGATCTAAGTTTGTATTGTAGCTTCAAGTTTGTATTGTAGCATGGAGCTAAGTTTGTATTGTAGCATGGAGCTAAGTTTGTATTGTAGCATGAAGTTTGTATTGTAGCATGGAGCTAAGTTTGTATTGTAGCAAGAAGTTTGTATTGTAGCATGGAACTAAGTTTGCATTGTAGCATGGATCTAAGTTTGTATTTTAGCATGGATCTAAGTTTGTATTGTAGCATGAAGTTTGTATTGTAGCATGGAGCTAAGTTTGTATTGTAGCATGGATCTAAGTTTGTATTGTAGCATGGATCTAAGTTTGTATTGTAGTAATGGATCTAAGTTTGTATTGTAGCATGGATCTATGTTTGTATTGTAGCATGGATCTAAGTTTGTATTGTAGCATGGATCTAAGTTTGTATTGTAGCATGGATCTAAGTTTGTATTGTAGTAATGGATCTAAGTTTGTATTGTAGCATTAATCTAAGTTTGTATTGTAGCATGGATCTAAGTTTGTATTTTAGCATGGATCTAAGTTTTGTATTGTAGCATGAAGTTTGTATTGTAGCATGGAGCTAAGTTTGTATTGTAGCATAAAGTTTGTATTGTAGCATGGAGCTAAGTTTGTATTGTAGCATGGATCTAAGTTTGTATTGTAGCATGGCTCTAAGTTCTTATTGTATGATAGATATGCGTTCTTATTGTAGGATGGGTATACGTTCTTATTGTAGAATGGATCTAATTTCTCATTATAATTGATCTCAGTTCTTATTGTAACATAGATCAAACTTTGTATTGTAGCATGGATCTAAGTTCTTACTGTAGGCTAGATACAAGTTATTTTTCTAGCATGGATTTACGCTGTTGTTTTTTTTTTTAGTTGTTGTTTTATTGATGTTGTTGTTGATGTTTTGTTGTTGTTGTTGTTGTTTTTGTTTGTAGCATGGATATAAATTCTAATTGTAGAATGTATCTAATTCTAAGTTCGTATTGAAGCATGAATACAAGTTATAATATTAGCATGTATCTTATTCTAAGTTCGTAGTTAATCATATTCCACTAAAGATTGTAAAGTTAGATAAAACTTTCGGGTAGGGGCTGAAAAGAATATCACTTCTTTACAATATAGTATTTCAACTCGTGGCGTCTGCTTGATTGTTTTTCTTGCTAGATTTCCGAAATAAAATTAGATAGATTTTAACCCACTTTCCCATAAACTGGCGAGCTGAAATTTTAGAGGCAGACTTGTGCCGACGATAAAAATGTTGTATCAAAATTTCAGATCGATCAACAGTTCTGTCGTTAAATAAATTAATTTTTTAAAGATTTTTTTCTATTTATCTCTATGTAGCATGTTGATTTTTGTGGTAGAGTGTCGCGGTGCGTATTGTATTGAACAACAATTTTAATACTTTTCTGTCGCGCGGTGCGGTGCTTACTTATCATATTGACGATACTTTTTAAACATCTTTCACGTGGTGCGAATTATATTAAACATGTTTTTATTACACCTTCCCGTAATCAAAACGAGCTGAAATTTAGCCGACAGACTGTATTAGTTTTTTTTCTTTCTATAAATCCTTATTAAATGAGGCATAATTAAAATTTTGGATATTTGGATTGTGCGATGCGTATCATAATAAGCATACTTTTAATTGTCTCGTAAATAAAGGATTTATTGTCCAAAACTTTGTTTTTGCGTGGTGTTTTTTTTAAATTTATTATTTATTATTTTTTTTTTTTAAAAAACAATTTAAATCCTTTAAATTAAATCGTGACGTCTGCTTTATTGATTGATTGCTTACCGCAAAAACTTTGGATCGATTTTAAATCAACTTCCCCAGTATTCCCCGTATCCTGTCGAGCTGAAATTTTCCAGGCAAACTCAAAAGGACGATAAAGAAATATGAATAGAAATTTCGCATCGATCGAATGTACTGTAATTATCTAATGAATTTTAGATTATCTCCATGTATCTGTATCTAGAATGTAAATTATGTTTACACTAGTCGCGCGGTGCGTATTATATAGAACGCGTGGTGCGTATTCTCATATATATAGGATTTATAGTAAAAAAAACTTTTGTTTTTGAAGGTTTAAAAAAAAAATTAAATCAATATTCCTATTAAATATTTGGCGATAAAACCGAGTGGCATTCGGCTGAAGCTATGTTGCTAGGCAGTGGATGCTATCCCATGATTTGTTGCGGCTAGGGTGGTCCTGACTCCACAGCCGTGGCGGAATCGATACTTCCTCGAAATCAGATCCGTGTCCCAACATGGTAATGTTGTAATGGGTCAATCACGTGAGAGTAAGATTGACAGATACTTGGACACCAAAAGGAGAACATAATAAAATAAAAAGGAGGACGGGGGGGGGGAAACAAAACAAAGAGGAGGATGACAAAGGAGAACATTTTGAATATTCCTTTTGAGTCGTCCCGTATTAAACTCACATTGAGAGTCACAGTCAGTCAGTACGATTTCATTGTAATAGCTGCCACTGTTCATGCAAGAGTCTTTCAGAAAATTTTCATTTTTGTCTCGTAAAAATTATTTAAGAATGTAGTGTTGGTAAAACAATTGCACATCATCTACAATAATACCCCTCTCTTTAAGATACAATATTCATTGCACAAAGATCATTTAGTTTACACTCTTTGATTTTACCTAAGTACATATAATTAAACCATTGAAATTCATCAAGAGATTTCAACAACTTCACCAAGTAACTAATGCTTCACACACCAACTAAACATTTGCAATACAATTATTATATTCTTCTTCTCGTTTCCTTTCAGTGAGGCATTGGAAGAATCAAGGAAACAGACACGGACAAGTCCACTAGAGGAACAGCCATCCCCCATCATCCCCTTTCTTATATGTTTGTCTCACACCATGTCACTTTTCGTCCCTCTCATTGTCATATTTCACTTCATGGGGCATATCACCCACACCACCATGTCTGTGTAGTCTATATATTGTCGTCAATCTGTATGTGCATCATCTAAATTTGAAAAGAAATAAATTTGTAAAGCCTTTAGCCAAAAAAAAAAAGTACATTTAAAAGTAAATAAATTAAATGCTATGCCCGAAAAGGGACTGCAGCGGAGATCGATGTGAGAAGTTTGAGGTTTTCGCTGCAACCCCCCCCCCCTTTTTTTTTTAAAAGGAAAATATATATATATATATTTCTCTTCTCGACCACTTTCATAAAGTCTTCTCAACATCTCCTTGACTTTCAGTGAAATAAATGTCTCCACTAATCTATTTTTCAAAACTTCCAAGGTTTCGTGAAGACGACTCATAACCTCCCCCTACTGATGTTTCTTCTCTTTCAATGACAGCAATATTTTTCAAACTAGATCTACGTTTTTTACGTCCTTGTCTAGGTTTCTACGGGGTTTTATTATTTTTAAAATAACCCATAATCTAAAAAAAATTTGTAAAATTATAAAATAAAATTTAGAAAAAAGAAAACATACGCTACAATTGTTGTAACAATGATACATAAAAATAATAGGGCTGGTACGGATTTTAAAACAAATAGTTCGATTAATCGATAAAATGTATCGATTAATCGATTAATTATATTTTGTATAATGCATATATAGATCCCGTTAAGTCACGATTCATTACTTCGTGAAATCGATTAAGTCGCGGTAATTCTCTATGGCTTTCAAATTTTGTAACATAACAAAACAAATTCGTTCTGCTATGAAAGAAATAAGGTATAAATTAGTATAAAAATATTTCTGTTTACGTAATTACGTCTAAATAAATAATGATAATACGAGGGAAAATATAAATTAGTCATAAATTGGAGGAAAAAAATGTTAGAAAAATGTTCATAAATTTTAATCAGAATTTAAATTATTTTAATCAGCTCAATTTTTTAACGATTAATATATTAATTAATCGTTAATTTCCACAGCCCTAAATTATCATATAAATTTTTTTTAAAATAAAAGCCAGACATTTTAAATGATTTTAGTTTTTGTTTGCCGGACGGAGGATACGGGTCTAAAACAGGTGACATGTTGACATGTTATCTTTTTGTCGTAGGTCTGGAATCCTTACGTGAGAGTCTTCCACGACTCACGACTCTGATGTGATGGTAATGTATTCCTCGTCTGCAAACCTGAAATGAAATCATTAGACAAACATATCTTAGTGATGACCCTTACCCGGGTATTTCGTGTCAACCAAAGGTAAGGGTAGCTAATCTTGACGGAATGTTTTTAATTTTAAGTAAGGGACATTTTATCAAATTCCTTTTTTTTTTTTTTTTTAAAGAAACCGCACATTTCATGTTTCTCAAAAGTCACCAAACAATTTAAATTTAAAAAACAACCACGCAAAAACTTGTACTAAACACATTGGATATAACGTCTGTCTAGAGTGGCAGCCCTTGTAATTGCCCAAGTTTAACACAAAAATTGGGGCCTGGAAAGGGGGGGCGACGGAGGTCGCCAATGTTTATTGCCAGTTGGACCATAAATTATGACCATCACTGAAACCAAACAAACCAGAGGACAGGACGTCGCCTTCGAGAACACGGCAGACGCCGGGACTTGGTGCGTGTGTGTGGCGGGGGGGGGGAGCTGATTATTATTATTGGGGAGGGGGCGGTGGTTTAGGGGACCTCAGACATCACAGACACAGATAGGGGTTTCCGACAATGTTTCTTCCGTAGGGTTAACGTGAAATATGTGTGCCTATCATCGCCTACTTTCATTTAACGTCATCCGAATTTGTCGTCTGCTCCTCCCCTCAGACCCATCTCCCAGTGTTGGCACTGAGTCCAGGACGTTTGGTGGCATGGCGGGAACTGAGGAGTCAGTGAGTAGTGAACTGTGGGGTGGGGGTGGCATGGCGGGGACTGATGAGTCAGTGGGTAGTGAACTGTGGGGTGGGGATGGCATGGCGGGGACTGAGGAGTCAGTGGGTAGTGAACTGTAGGGTGGGGGTGGCATGGCGGGGACTGATGAGTCAGTGGGTAGTGAACTGTGGGGTGGGGGTGGCATGCACGGACAAGATTGGTGCTACAATCAAGGAAGAGATGATTAGTATTACAATCAAGGAAGAGATGATTAGTGTTACAATCAAGGAAGAGATGATTAGTGTTACAATCAAGGAAGAGATGATTAGTGTTACAATCAAGGAAGAGATTATTAGTGTTACAATCAAGGAAGAGATTATTAGTGTTACAATCAAGGAAGAGAGGATTAGTGTTACAATCAAGGAAGAGATTATTAGTGTTACAATCAAGGAAGAGATGATTAGTGTTACAATCAAGGAAGAGATGATTAGTGTTACAATCAAGACAGAGGTGCACGGCCGCCGCTAGAAAATTGTCTCTCTGGACACCAACTCGTGCCTGAAGCCTTTATCCATGTCGTCATAGGTAAAAAAAAACAACAACATTGAAATATGCATATAAAATGACCGGAATATTGCTTATCCGACAGCAACAATGATGGCTGCATTTATGAATACGTATTCCATGCTTGGAAAATTGAACCTTCTCGTAAATAAAAGTTTGACAGCAAGTAGGAAAGATGCGGAAGCAGATGGCGGAATTGAAACAATAAATCAATGAGATATGCCTATGCAACAGGTTACTTAAAACGATACAATTATATCAAGGCAAGCGTTATTCACACAGCTGTGTGGATAACGTGAGCGTTATTCCCACAGCTGTGTGAATATTGCCAGCGTTATTCCCACAGGCAAAAAATGTGATAGTTATACTGACTTTAAATTAAAAGCATACTAATCTATAGGTCGTTTGGCTAATAGTAATAGCTATTGATATTGAATCGTAAATAGGCTTGTTATATAGCCTACGGCCTAAATATGAACATCATAAATCATTATATTAATAATGTCGATCTTAATAGTTATATTTTTAATTTAAAATCAATTTTACTTGTCTTAGTGTTGTTAACCTTTAGAGTTTAGACAAAAAATATTCCATTTTATTACAGTTTACGTTGTCATCCATAAATGACATCACGCAATTTTTGTTGATTTTTCAAGTCTCAACCAGTCGTCAAAAAGTTTTGCACCTCCCCCATCCCCAATTAAAGCAGTTTTTTTCTATTTGAAACTGAGCATATTTCAAGTACCTTTTTTGTCATGTAATTATGTATTAAGTGTAAGTCTGCACTCTAATAACATAACACTCGTGAATCCATGTAAAACTTCAATATACAAATTGTAAACAATCCAATATTTAAGAATAACTGATATTTGAAGTTGTGATGTGACGCCTCATTTCTTCAACACTTACCCCTCCCCCCACCTTCGTCATAAATGTCTGACCGTTTCCCCTCTAGGTGCGTGACTTCATTTAAACAATGGCCCCTTATCTTAGTACGGTCATTTAGCTATCTTTTTAACTCAATCATAAAATGAAATGTTCTACCCCTTCCCCCCCGCTTGACAATGCATATATTTATATGAGCATTTATCATGTATTACTATTACTGCTAGTCATTTATAATGTATGTAGCATTGCTTCCTTATTTGACAGCTATAGATGTGGAGGGTATAAAAATAGATAGACCTGGGGGAAATTAATAAATATCATCATAGCATAAGTAATAAATACTCATTGTGGTTTACAAATATAATAATTTGTTGTTTTTTTTAATAAAAAAATTTAAAAAAGGAAAAACTATGCGCCACCTCATGGATTCGATCCACCTCCACCTCAAAAATTAGACATACTGGTTCTGACCATTCCTCTATCAACGCTCATGAAAATTTAACATTTTTTAAGGTCATAACTTTTTATCGTCCAAATGGATATCAGTGCGCATGCGTTATTGTGTCTATAACGCAGACGTTATTCCCACAGCTGTGTGAATAATCACTCCATTATATCAATGCCCTGATTAGAAGTAGCTTATGGGTATTGTTTAAAATACGTTATAGCCTTATTATTAATAAATATTAATATTTGCTTTTCAGACCATGACTGCATACGGGGCTAATAAAGTAGCGTTCACAAGATTTATTAAGCCCCTACTTGCGAGCAAGGGATTGTTTGGCTAGCACAATGTCCCGGGGGCCTTGACAGCACCGAGACTAGAGCCCGTGACTCTCTTTTACCTCGGTTTGACAGTCCAGTGCGCTACCGCTAGACCACCTCGCCCCATCCTAACTATTAGGATTATCTAAATGGTGTTAAATCTACATGGTAAGGTAGGATTCTGTATTTATAGCAATTCCTAGCGGAATGTTGATCGAAAGGAAACATCTTCAGATTTAGCCAAGAAATATTAGGATTAGGAGCATCGCTGTGTTTAAAAAAATGCGCAATCATATCTTTGGATTTCAATTATTTTCCATTTTCTCTCTATGTTTCTTTTCCCGTCACTTTTGAGACCCAGACTTGTGTCGATTCATTTGATGTTCTACTTTGATCTTTTTGGCACATGATGATAACTTTACAGTAATTATACAAACGCTGGAATAAGTCTTCTCTTCTTATCTTAGACATACAGACGCTCCTTCTATGCGGAAGATAATTGCGTCCACAGACCATGAGGGATGATCTGTTGGCAAGTGAAGCAGCGTTCACAGGCCAGGGCTATGAGGGTTCCACGCATTACCCAGCCGCCTAACTAATGTTAGGTACTCATTCAAAGCTGGGTGGACTCAGGAACGCCTTCTTTGCCTTCGCGTGGATTCGAACCCATGACCATAAGTACGCTAGTCGAGCACGCTGCCACTCGACCACCGTGTAACAACTTATTTAATGTGCAATCAATATTAATATTTATATGTATGAAAGGTAAGTAAAATAGAAATAATTGAAATAAAAAAAATTATTGAATACATGAAGCTATAAACTATGATAATCTTCATGTCACTATTAGCTAACTTACCAAGTATACATTTTACACAGACAACGAGTACTATTTATATATAATATACACTTGAGTAAATGTTTACATCCTCTGAAATAAGTGAGAGAGTCACCGGAAGACATGTATGTGACGTATTT
This sequence comes from Radix auricularia, assembly GCA_002072015.1. Classification (NCBI taxonomy): domain Eukaryota; kingdom Metazoa; phylum Mollusca; class Gastropoda; family Lymnaeidae; genus Radix; species Radix auricularia. The sequence continues at coordinate 714,934 of MUZC01004785.1, forward strand.
GATGACTAATTTACATTATATTTTTTTAGAAAACTGTGACGTATAACACGAAATTCCGAGGAACACCTTTAGTGAACAGTTCATTGTGCTGAAAGGTTTTTCCGTCAATTTTCGTTGTAAGCTAAAATATATTTTTTTTTAAAATGTTACATGTCACTTTAATAATTTTCGAATATATATCTACGCGCACAGCATGAGCATTAAAAAAAAAAAAAGCCTGGCTTACGGGGCCCTACTTCCGCTTGGGGGGGGGGGGCAGAATAAATTCTTAGATTCACCCCCTGTCGGCGGCCCTGAGAAGTGATTGGTGCTATAATCAAGGACGAAATACATAATCTCGTAAGAAATTATTTGTGCTACAATCAGTTCAGAAATTATTTGTGCTACAATCTAGTCAGACATTAATTGTTCTCCAATCACGTCAGAATTTTTTTGCGCTCCAATCAAGTAATAAATAATTTGTGTTCCAATCCCGTCAGAAATTATCTTCTACTTCTACAATGAAAAGAGAAAAGCAACAGACAACTTCGTTTGATTCTGGTTAACTAGCGATGACGTAATGCGTTGGTCGCTCACGAGAGTTGTTGGTGCTGTTAACGCTGCTGTATCCAGCGTGTAAGACGTGGATAATGTGGTAAAGCGCTGTCACGTGGCTTGACATGGATCATATTGTGAAATGATGTCCTTTGTAAAGACATGGTTAAATGTGTGAGTTGTGACATATTGCTGCGTGGGTTTGACCTGGTTATGGTGTGACAGGCTGTCACGTGGTACGGCATCGGTGATGTTGTGTCATGCTGCAACGCGTGTATCAGATGAAATATGTTGTGACACGATGTCGCGTTAGTATGACGAGGATAGTGTCGCGTGTCCGATAGGTTTTAGTGTTTGTGTCTTAAAGTGTGAACTGCCCAAAGCTAATGGTCGGCGTTAAGGGCCGTTCATAAATGACGACCAGCGATTTTGGCCCATTTACTCCCCACCCCTCGTGACACTTCTTTAAAAAAATTAGACCCCCCTCCAACATGACGTCATAAAGCTTAGC
>MUZC01004785.1:721803-732429 GCA_002072015.1 Radix auricularia
CCCGCCGTCTTGTCCCACCCCACCCCACCGGTTCTTTTGAAAGGACTTGAAGGTTTGTAATAAATTCAGTTTCTTTGTATTGTGTGTAGTCGAGTAGAGGTCAGACCTTGTGGCCCGTGTCCAAAGTTATGTTATTGTTATGGTGACTCTTCATATGGTCACCGTCCATCAGCGTGTTTGTTTAGTCCTCAGTTCAACTAGAAGTAGCGCAGTTTGTTGCTCGGTTCAGTTTGATTTTAATTGTATATTTCATTTAGGCTTCAACTAGTTTGTAAGTGGTTGAATTTGAACAAGGAGATTTGATATCGTTTAGAATATATTAGACATCATTCAGTGTTCACATTTGTTGAGTTGGACAAAGAAGATTCACAGACTGGATGTTTTATGTTTGCTGAATGGAGTTACGTTTTGAAATGTGTTGACTGAATATTGTATATTGCAGACTTAATGTTGTATATTGTAGACTGTTTTGTATATTGTAGACTGAATGTTGTATATTATAGACTGAATGTTGTATATTGTAGACTGAATGTTGTATATTGTAGTCTGTGTTGTATATTTTAGACTGAATGTTGTATATTGGAAACTGAAAGTTGTATTTCGCATACTGAATGTTGTATATTGTGGACTGATTGTTGTCTCTTGCAGACTAAATGTTGTATACCATGATATGAAAGGTATTTGCTACACCTGAAAGAGCGAAAAGATTTGGTAAACTTCAAGATGCTAAATTGCTATCATCAATGTTTGATGTGAATTTTATTTTAAATAGTTTTGAGCTGTGCGAAGTTCAATACAGCCTCATCGGAAGACATAAACCCACATTGGTCCACTACAGAAACCAATGTCCATGACTTGAATCTAAAATAAGAACCATAAGAACGTGGTGGTCGAGAGGTAGCACGCTCGACTGTCGTACCGATGGTCACGAGTTCGAATCCACGCGAAGGCGAGGATTTGTTCCCGGGGCCTGAGGAGTCCCCGAGTCCCCTCTGAATGGGTACCTAACTAGACAATAGTTAGGCGGCTGGCCTGTGACCGCTGCATCAGTTGCCAACAGATCATCTCTCATGGTCTGTGGACGCAATTATCTTCTGCATAGAAGGAGCGTCTGTATATCTAAGCTAAGATAAGATAAGACCACCTCATGGACCATGGCGTTATACGAATGGTGTTATACGAATGGTTGACATTTTAGTGAACAAACCCTTGCTACACAACCGACCAGCAAGTAGCAATAATTAAACCTTGCCGGTCATCACAAGCCCTAGCTACTCTTATCTTATCTTATCTTATATATATTAATATTACAGACGCTCCTTCTGAACAGAACATTATTGCGTCTTACGTATATCTATGGTTTGTGTTTAGTCCTGTATTCTTATTAGAGTTTTAAATGATGATAAAGTGTTGGCTTTCCTGGTTTCTTCATTCCACGCCCGAATAGGAATTCTCCACTTACCAATAGGTAGAATTCTGTAAAATTCACCCCCCCCCCCCCAATTTTTTAAGCTCCACCCACCCANGAAAAAAAAGAACGTTTTAATAAAATATATAATTTTTTTAAATTGAAAAATTTATGAAACTTACAATAATACTAAACTGTTTGATTTGAAGTATCAAAATTTGAAATTAATTTAGGTTAATGATAATTATGAAAATTTTCCCTTTAAAAAAAAAAAATTACCTGAAATTTTTACATGACATGAACATTCTTTTCTTCCCAAAGATGTATTTACCCCAAACATCAATTTACTCTTACCTTTCACGTACCTGCCCTCCAATTTATCCCGCCCCCCTCTCCACCGCCACACACACACACACACAAAACATATGTACTCAAGATTCATCTGAAATATTCCCAACATTTGGCTCTCCTCTAAATGAGCCCCCCGTAGTTCTGAACTGGCCGAGTTTTACCTACACCACCGTACCTGGCCCACAAACATCACGACTACTGGGCGGAGAATGCCGGGAAGGGGCCGTCCCTAAAGACCGCGGGCTGGCGACGTGGGGCGGCCCCCCCTCTCCCACCCCCACGTCTGCGGGAATGTTTCTCTCTGTCGCTAATCGGGCTTTAGTGCTGGAGTGATCTCCCTTAGTCTTGAATGAAACGGAGTTGTCTGTTTCAAGAGATGTGATCTTGTCGCTTACTTCCCTTGTGACTTAAGAGGGAACTTTCACAATAAAAACAAGTGCTACCTTTCTGTTTGTTGTTCTTGTTTCCCCCCTCCCTGGCGCAGGGGTCAATGATGTGACCAGACGTGGGGCTGTGTGATGGACACGAGGGGGCTCTGGACGTACGGCGCCGCTGGACAAGGTAGGCTGTTTAATAATTAAATACCGGGGCAAGGTATGGTGTTGTGCGTTGTGTGAAACTGATACAAGTCTTGTGGGGCCGTGCCGACAGAAACAGGGAAATGTAACATGTATCCGACACAGACATATTCTGAACTCACAGACATTTCGCATATTCATATATGACACCGATGACATATATATATATATATATACATGGAGATCAAACCAAGAATCGTCGTGAAGTATTCGAAAGAACTATTTCTGTAAACTAGATGTATCAAAATATCAAAAGCTGTCTCAGTCGGACAAAATTTAGCGATAACAGTGAAATAATATTGAAGTGTAGAGAGAAAGTTATCGCTGTCAGATTTACACAGCGGCACTTGTTTCCATTTAGACACGGCACAAAAATATAAATATGGGATTACTGCGGTGTACAGGGTTAGAGGTTAGAAGCGTCTGTTTCAGTCTTGGGGAGTGCACTTTGACTTCGAGAGTACAGTCATTATGAACTCAACTCATCTTCGCTGTAAATAGAACATATGACGTCAATGTGCATGCTTGGATAAATCATCCATTGTTTGGTATCAGAAAATTCATCGTATCCTTGGTGAGTTTAAAAATCAAAAATACACGTATCTAACGGTTTTAAAATGTTCTTTAGCGTCTGGATTAATTTCCTTATAATAACGAACCATAAAATGTTGGATTTTGGTTTGTAGGCAATTAGTGGTACAACTGACCATGCAATGCTGCCAGTTGCCACCATCTTAACTTAACGGTCGTTACATGGGCGGTCGGGAATTCGTTGTCAAACTGCAGGCATTTTTGTCGCTATTAATCCCACACATCACAATGCAAATCCCAAAGCATTTTTAGCTGGCCGCGCGGTATGCATAAAGTTGATGGTTGGACTTCTGGGTGACCTTCTGTGTGGGATTGGCCTTGGTGGGGAGCTAACGGTTGGGGTTGGATTGATGGGGACCTAATAGTTAAAGCTGGGATTAATGTGGACTATATAGGTTTGGATTTGATAGGGACCTAAACTATTAGTTAGGTTTGAACTTGATGCTGTTAATATTAGATTTTTAAAAATCCAATCTTTAGGCTGTAGGTATCATAGATATATAGAATCGGATGTTAGCTTTATTCAGCTTCTCAACAACTTCAGAAGTGGATTTAAAAATAAAAATAAAGCAACTTAAGTAATTGTCTGATTCATGTGTTGCGTCCGGCACGCGTGTTTTGTTGCATCTGGCACGCGTTTATTTGTGTTGCTTATGGGTCCGGCGCTTGTATGCGGTTAGGACTTATCAGTTATCCCAACAGATATTTGTTAAGTTAACGTTGAGTCAGTTTTAAGGACTTGACTTGGCCAATTACAACTTTGTCATTCTAAAAATCTTGGAAACTGTGAGTGAGTTACTTTTATGTTGATGCAGGAAAATATTGTTTTAACTAGACTCTAGCATAAATATTGAAACGTCACGAGATGTGACACTGTCTGGTATGAGAAATGACTCATCTCATACTTATAGGGGCATCACTTGGGTGTACCGTCCACTCAGTCCCAAGCTTCTGCCTGTTGGGCTCCAGACAAAATATCGATGCCCGTCCCCTCCTTTTTCGTTACATGGTTTAAGCTTCAGAGTTTAAATAGAGAGCTTACCGAGTGAATTTAGCTATAGCGTTTAGCTAGTATGTAGCTACGGAGTTTAGCAACTGGGTTTAGCTAGAGTTCAGCTAGACATTTAAGTTATGGGCTTAGCTAGAAAATACTTGGAAATGACAAAACTAAAATTACCGTGGACTCGGCCGTGGTAGAAAATTTCAAATTATTCCAAATTAAAGATCAACACGAGGCGTCATGATCCTCCTAGCCCCCAATCCAACGCCCCAGGGGTCCAGATTGTAAATACCGCGCCCGGGGCACTCGAACTCCTCAATTTCCCACGCCACGACCTACCTGATTATTCGTACGTGTCTTCTCTTCACCAGTGTAGCACCGTTCATTTGTACATCCCGTCAAGTCTTCGCCATGTATGTAACATAACCCACTGCTACCTTTAAACGACACAACATCCGCCATTTGTCTTCCCCCAGTTAAAGCTGAGGAGTGGGGTGGTGTAAATTGTAACCCCTTTTACCCCCACCCCTACTACAAACCTCTCGAGCGTAACGCATTAATAAAACATGGGGGGGGGGGTGAGGTGGGTGGCGGATGAACTTTTACTGTCTAAGATAACATTACCTCGCCATTTTATGACATCCTAAGGAATAGCAGTGATAATATAAGTTACAATTTTAAAGAAAGAACTTTAAAGGGAGAGAAAAAATGATTTTTAAAGAGAGATTAGCAAATACATTTTTTGACATCAGAATTACAACAAAACATTATTTCTAAAAATTAGTTATTATTTATAGCTAATGAGTTTTAAACTTTGATTTGAGATATAAAATTGCTCCATCACAGCAACGCATATAGATTTAAAGATTCCATAAACTGCTACTAACAGAATCAATTTGAAATTTCAATGGCGCATATTATAGTTTAATAATACATAATTTAATATCCAAAAAATTCGTTTTCTTTAACTCATGCGCCTATGCAGTGTCAGTGTCAGCCAAGTGACTTCGGAAGATGCCCGAAGAACTCTCAAACTTTTGTAGAAGAATAAATTGTATTCGTTATGATGTGAGACATTATGTGCGATATGAAGAGCCCGACTTCAACAGGGGGCAAAAGACATAAACACACAAATTTTAAATAAAAAAAAATAGTACTTCCGCCGAACAATAAACATTTTATCCAATAGAATACAGATGTCGGTGCAATTCGTAGAAACACATAGACTAAATTGAACATTTTTGCGACATATGAAAATGCATCCATGACCATGACGTTTTGACGGAACTTGAAGATTGCGAAATGTCGGTCAGTGACAGAAATGAAGCTTTTACCTGAAACTTTTTTGGATTTTTAAAGTTGTATTCTATATCATGGAAACGGCATAAATCCAAATCCTTGAATATGTCTGCAAATTATATTTCCAATAAAAGATTTAATTCCATATTTATCTTGCTTTTAGTGTTGAAAGGGAAAAAATTGAAGACTAAAGATAACAGATTTTGATTACGTCATTGAGCAGTTTATGATGTTGAAATCAATTTTTAAACAAATAAATCCTTTGGTGACTGTGAGACATGCAATATAATTTTTATAAATTTACTTCTTGAAATACAATTATTTTAGAAAAAATTACAATTGAACTGCTTTTCCTTATTGAAAGTAATAGAAACGTGATTTAACTGAGAGATAGCCACATTGGTAATGTGTTCTTGTCTAGATGAAGTTATCGTGTAGTATTTTTTACAAAAACCTGCACACCTAAATAATATAAAAGCCCAGGTCACTCACTCACTCAGTGGATGTGGAACGCTGAGGAGCGATGTACGACAGTCTACAGCAGTTGAAAAATCGTGTGGTGATTAGCGCTGTAAAAATATTTAATATGATAACGTCATTGTTTGGTGTGTCTCGGTGCGCAAAATACAACCCCTATTATTAAATACTTTGCGTACATTTCACAAAGTTTAATATTTCATATTTATCAGAAAAGGACAAGTTAGTTGGGCTTTTGAAAAAGGTTGGCGCCGTAGGCGACCTAAAAAAAAGTGGGCGCCGCAGGCGCCACGGCGCCCCGGCACAATCTAGTTGATTTATATTACCTTATCTTATATGTTACAGGCGTTCCTTCTGTACAGAAGATTATTGCGTCCTACGTTTATCAATGGTTTGTGTTTAGACCTGTATTCTTATTAGAGTTTTAAATGATGATAAAGTGATGGCTTTCCTGGTTTCTTCAGGCAACCCAAACCATGCCCGAATACCGGATGGGAAGAAAGAAAACTTGTATGTGTTTGTACTTGCATACGGAATAATAACGGTGTTTTTATCTTTATGTCTATCTGAGGGTTGTATTTGGTTATCTTTGTGTTGTTTTTCTACATTTTTGACTTAAGCTCCAATAGTTTCTTAGAATTAATTGATGCCAAAACTGGTACATAAAAGTATATATAACTGATTTAATATATCTCAATAATAATTTTATTCTAGATATCTTGAAAGATGTAAGAATAAGATAATTACTTTCAGGTGTTCTTGACTTGTTGAGATCATTTCTAAAGTATTATAGTAAATTTAGAGAATTTATTGCTTCAACAGCCTTACTGGTTTGTAGAAGAAATATATAATTTATATAAAGTGTTATGAAGTTTCAACGGTTTTATTCGGGGTTTTCGTACCATTTTTAAATTTGGCTAGACACCCTTCCTGCTTCACTTCTCATATCACTCGCATTTTGTGATTGACACCACAAAATTTACATAGTTATTATTTTTCACAACAATCAACACAGAATCCAGACTTTCATAACTAAAGTAAAGTTTTAAACTGATATATTGTCCTCACCACCAAACTCTCTATACAAAAATGTTCCGTGGGAATTTTCATTCGCATAGAATAAAAGAGAAAATATAAATCAGATTAAGGGCGTTAGCGACGTTTATATAGGCAATTATACAGACATGAAGATTGGGACAGTTATACAGACATGAAGAATTGGACAGTTATACAGACATGAAGATTGGGACAGTTATACAGACATGAAGAATGGGAGTTATACGGACATGAAGAATGGGACAGTTATACGGACACGAAGTTTGGGACAGTTATATAGACATGAAGATTGGGACAGTTATACAGACATGAAGATTGGGACAGTTATACAGACATGAAGATTGGGACAATTATACAGACATGAAGATTGGGACAGTTATACAGACATGAAGATTGGGACAGTTATACAGACACGAAGAATGGGACAGTTATACAGACATGAAGAATGGGAGTTATACGGACATGAAGAATGGGACAGTTATACGGACACGAAGTTTGGGACAGTTATATAGACATGAAGATTGGGACGAAACTTCTGTATCACCGATCAAACGTAAAAATAATAATTATTATTATAAATAAATAAATCATTATATAGCGAATGACTTTACCATCAAAATCCCAAGCACACTAAACACATTTGTATTCAAGATTAGATATTTTACCAAAAGTTATACGCTATTACCAGGTGATTTTTTTTTTTAGACAACATGATCCAGTGTGCGATTTTTAAAATAAAATAAAATTATTAATTATTTTTATGGCTTAACTTTTGAAAAATTACCGAATAATTAATTGATAATTTGTATTGAAGCTGAAAATAAGATTTATGACGTCGTTAAACTGAAATTTTCATAAAATGCTCATTAATTAAGTATTTGATAAAGAAAATATGTTTAAATATAAGTAGTTCAATTGAATGTCAATGAATTTTAATTTAGTTATTGTTAATTAAGTAATTCATTCGCCTTAAAAAAAACAGCTTATTTTAAAGTTACTCTTTAAAATCTTTTTTTAAAATTATTATTTGAGAAATTTGTACGTAAAAAATAATATTATTTATTATTAAAAATTAATTATTTATTAATAAATCGAAAAAATTGTTGAAAATATTTTCTTCCATTTTAATGGCTATTTTATCCATTAAAATAATTTTAATTGATAGAGACATTTTACCGATTAATCGAGAAATTAATCGTTAATTTCCGCAGCCCTAATTGTTATTTTTTTTCAAACAAAACTAAACGATCATTATCATTTTTTTTCTTATAAATACTTTAATAAAAAAAAAAAAAAACAAAAACAAAAAAACAAACCCTCAGGAGAGAGATGATCAAATAAAAATTATTGGAACTGCTGCAACTAATTTTATAAAACGTAGTCGTACAAATACAGTTACGCGTACCGATAAAATGACGTGTTAAGCTCATTTAAAGCAGTGCTTCTCAAAGTGGTTGTCCGTGGACTGGTGCAGTTCCGTGGACCATCCGCCGCCGGACCGCAGAATTAAAAAGTAAGGACATAAAAATATAATTATAATCTTCCATGTTAACCAATAATATTAACCCTAAAGTTTATGCCAATTTTTCGACATAAAGTTTATAAAAATGAAACAAATCAAATAAAATTAATGACATTTGCTACCGCGTCAGTAAATGTAAAATAGTGCTCCGGTCCGTGTTCACTAATACATTTTAGAAAGTTCTCCAATATTGCATTGTTATTGTACGTGTTCATGCTGCAATTGATATTATTATTATTATTATTTCTAATTGAGTACGCTACCCGAAATTATGCCATGACTTAACTTTTTTTGTTGTTATTAGTTCAATTTGAATATAAATTATCTCTTTGTAGCACTTTGCAGACAAAAAAAAATATAGGCTAAATATCAATGTTATTTCAATAATCTTTTCAATCTGAACCGTCCCTGTTCGTCATGCTCCTCTCCTTGCCTGCTCTTCTCCTGGCCTGCTCCTCTCCTTGCCTGCTCTTCTCCTGGCCTGCTCTTCTCCTTGCCTGCTCTTCTCCTTGCCTGCTCATCTCCTTGCCCGCTCTTCTTCTTGCCTGCCCTTCTCCTTGCCTGCTCATCTCCTTGCCTGCTCATCTCCTTGCCTGCTCTTCTCCTTGCCTGCTCTTCTCCTTGCCCGCCCCTCTCATTGCCCGCCCCTCTCATTGCCCGCCTCTCTCCTTGCCTGCTCTTCTCCTTGCCTGCTCTTCTTTTTGCCTGCCGTTCTCCTTGCCTGCTCTTCTCCTTGCTTCTCTACTTCCACTCTCCCTGTTCTCCTCCATCATTCTCCTGATGCTTTCCCAGCTACGTCAAAATTATAAAGAGTGGAATGGTTAAGTTTTTCTTAGTGTTGAAATATTCAAAACTTAGATTAATGTTGTTAAAATACAATTTTTTAACACCAAGCACAAGAGATACACTATCTTCCCAAACCTACACAAAATGTTACTTAAACCAGTTACAAAAAGTTACCTAAGCGTCTAGAGAAAAAACAACAAAAATTTGCTCTGAGCTCTGCTGCAAATCTCTGATAGAAAGATAAAAACCTGAGCCTAGTAATCTTCCTCCCGTCTTGGTGGGACGTGTCAGTCAAAAGTTTCATATACTCCTCTCTCTCTTTCATAGTGACAGTGTCTGGGGGTATTATAGTGACAGTGTTCTGTGAGCTTTATAGTGACAGTGCTCTGTGATTTTTATAGTGACAGTGTTCTGTGAGTTTTATAGTGACAGTGTTCTGTGAGTTTTATAGTGACGGTGTTCTGTGAGTTTTAAAGTGACAGTGTTCTGTGAGTTTTATAGTGACAGTGCTCTGTGATTTTTATAGTGACAGTGTTCTGTGAGTTTTATAGTGACAGTGTTCTGTGAATATGAGAGACTCGAAACGTTTGTCTAGTAATGTAATCTTTACAACACTGTGTTCCCTCTGTCAGTATTGGAGATCATAATTTCCTCACCGCCTGAAGGTATGCATCTGAGGAATAGTCCACAGTCAAGGGGGATACATTGAGCACCGTGTCTAAGTCACAGTGTGGATGTCACCGTATGTAGGTCATTTAGTGAACATTATCATTGTTTCCCAGTCAGAGATGACTGTTGCCAGATTATCCAAGTCGCAATCTGCTTATTGTTCAGTGTCCAAATCAGAAGGTGACAGTTGTCATATTGTCCAAGTCTCACTATGACACGCCACTGATAAGACCTTTATTCAGTTTGATGTGCCTCAGACGTGTTGCCTCTGACTGTTGCAATCTGTTTGTCCCTGATTTTGGACACAAGACATCAAACCTAACAATTGTTATATCTGACGTCAGACGCAATAATTCAAACCTAACAATTGTTATATATGACGTCAGACGCAATAATTCAAATCTAACAATTGTTATATATGACGTCAGACACAACACATCAAACCTAACAATTGTTGTATCTGACGTCAGACACAACACATCAAACTTAACAATTGTTGTATCTGACGTCAGACACAACACATCAAACTTAACAATTGTTATATCTGACGTCAGACACAACACATCAAACTTAACAATTGTTATATCTGACGTCAGACACAACACATCAATTCTAACAGTTGTTATATCTGACGTCAGACACAACACATCAAACTTAACAATTGTTATATCTGACGTCAGACACAACACATCAATTCTAACAATTGTTATATCTGACGTCAGACACAACACATCAATTCTAACAATTGTTATATCTGACGTCAGACACAACACATCAATTCTAACAATTGTTATATCTGACGTCAGACACAACACATCAATTCTAACAATTGTTATATCTGACGTCAGACACAACACATCAATTCTAACAATTGTTATATATGACGTCA
>MUZC01004785.1:732467-752275 GCA_002072015.1 Radix auricularia
GTTCTGTAAGTGGTGATGGTCAGTCTGACATGGGCCCCAGCTATCACTCGTTGTTCTGTAAGTGGTAGACACAACACATCAATTCTAACAATTGTTATATATGACGTCATATACAACACATCAATTCTAACAATTGTTATATCTGACGTCAGACACAACACATCAATTCTAACAATTGTTATATCTGACGTCAGACACAACACATCAATTCTAACAATTGTTATATATGACGTCATATACAACACATCAATTCTAACATTTGTTGTATCTGACGTCAGACACAACACATCAAACCTAACAAGTTTTATTTCTGACGTCAGACACAACACATCAAACCTAACAATTGTTGTATCTGACGTCAGACACAACACATCAAACCTAACAATTGTTGTATCTGACGTCAGATACAACACATCAAACCTAACAATTGTTATATCTGACGTCAGACACAACACATCAAACCTAACGACGTTCCTGCGTTACGCCGCATTCCCAACGTCCCGCGTATATAAATATAACTTTTATGTTGGTGTTGACGCGTGGGGGTGGGGGTAGGAGGGAAGCAATCAATCCTACATTTTTAAAGTTGGTTATGGGAAGGGTGGGTTTTGAGTTTGGTTTAAACAAAGGGGTCTACCCCAAGCCCCACATTGAAACGCCACTGGCGCTTTAAACGGGTGGCTATTTATTTAACATTGCCAATGCTTAAATAAAGTTACACGTAGTTGGGGGACTTTATTTCGGTGGGGGGGGGGTGGGAGTGAAAAGGCGATACTAGGACTAGGAAGCACATAATAAGTGCCGGTACTGGGCAGCATAAAGTAAATACAGGTACTAGATAGCGCAAAGTAAAGAATTGGTACTAGGAAGCAAAAACTTAAGTAACCGTACTAAGTAAAAAGCAACGGTACTAGGAATTACAAAGTCAAAGCATGGGTACTAAGGATCATAAAGTCAAAGTATCGGTACTAGGTATCAGAAATTCAAAGTATCGGTACTAGGGATCGTAAAGTCAAAGTATCGGTACTAGGGATCATAAAGTCAAAGTATCGGTACTAGGGATCATAAAGTCAAAGTATCGGTACTAGGAATCAGAAATTCAAAGTATCGGTACTAGGAATCACAAAGTCAAAGTATCGGCTCTAGAAATCCAAAGTCAAAAAATGGAATGCCCAGTGACAGAAGGTTAAGACACGGGCAGACTTTGTATCGTCTGCATAGATTCAGTGGCGTCAGTAGGGGGTTGCGGTGGGGGCGGACCGCCCCGGGTGACACCAACAGGGGGGTGACACAAGTAAAATTCTGTATAATCCCGTTATTTTGCTCTGGAAAACTCGGATGAGCTCTTTGGGCTAAGTCCTGAGGGGGGTGACACCATATGTTACCACCCCTGGTGAAACCAACCCTAGTTACGCCTCTGCAAAGATTACAGGGAAATGCGAGGAAGTGGTTTAGTAAAAACTTGCCGTGTTTATGGCGCGATCTTATAAAGCAATAATATTTAATGCTTCTAATCATTCGTTGTACAGAGTTTAGTGATCTTTGCTTCATCTCGGAAACCTCTTCATATAAGGATTTCTTAGAGCTCCCATGGCCCGGACAGACTTGAAAGGTGCGCGGGGGGAGACAGTTTGGGAACCACCGCTCTACTATAGATGTAAAAGTTGATCTCTTTAAAGTCTTACCTTCCGCTTGCCTTTCAAGTTCCTTCACTCTGTAGGAAAAGCTTACGTCAATGACCTTCTTTGGATTGAAATATGATTTAATACGATTGGTTTTATTCTTGTTGTTTCATATACACGTATCATTTAAAAAAAAAAAGATTATGATCCTTTTATAACTCACTAATTATCAAGTTTATATGCACTACAAGAAATCAAGAAATTAAATCTCAGACATCTTCATGCGTCAAAAAAAGTCGAAGTCTCATAAACAGATAAACAGACACTTCTCGTGTGAGATTATAAGTCATATAAACAGACACTTCTCGTGTGAGATTATAAGTCATATAAACAGACGCTACTCGTGTGAGATTATAAGTCATATAAACAAACACTACTCGTGTGAGATTATAAGTCATATAAACAAACACTACTCGTGTGTGATTTCCATAAAAGGCAAATGTATTGACCCCACCTGGAATTAATGACCATGCCAATGTGTCCTTAGTGTGCCGGAATATGGATGTAAGTTGAAATGTCCTCCATCAGAGAAGTAATTGGCATTTGTTGAATCTTGCCTCTAACTTCAATCTATTGCAGGAGCTCAGCCCGTATCCTTCAATGGTGACGCCATAGGAAATTGCCATGTACATTTCTTGTGATGTCCTATATCAAGAAACACACGTGTATCATTGACTTGTGTCGTGTTGCCCATGAGGCGCCTGTCTAATGCATGTATTGCAATCTACAAAAAAGCATGACAGTAGGATCGATAACTCCATGTATCTTGATTAATAAAGAAAATAATAAGGCTCTGGTAAGGTCCCCTTTCAATTCTTCGTCCACACACCCCACAAACTAAAAAAAAAAAAAGATACATTATTTCTTATTTTCTAATTTTTCTATTGTATTTTTATTGAATGTTGAATTGTTTCCTATTAAGACGACGGAGCTGGCAGTGTATTGAACGTACGTCAACCTCGGGGTTGTGTTTTCAAAACATACAACATCTTCAATAGAGTGCAACTGCCTCGCGACATCCACCAATGTTGGCGTCTTTTGTTTCCCGGGCCCGCACGTGCCCACTGCTCGTGGGACTCTACTTATCCAACGGCTGTCAAAACGGCCAACGGAGCCACACCATTCATACAGTCATGTCACGTGGCGAGCTGTTGACTGCTGGGAGAATTGTTTCTCAACATGAGCGCTCCCAGGACCCTCTTCCTCCCGCCCTCTCCTCCCACACCGCAAACTTCCTCTAGGTGGTCTTTGTGAGGCGCTTGGCCTTCCTTAGTCAAAACAAGGGCTATGGAGAACAAACAGCCTCGGCAAATACTTGAGTACAACGGCCATTCAAGGATAGACCTGTGGTCAATCGTCGGAGAGCTGCTGACCTTTCCAGTCAATACGCCAGCTGACCCAGTCGATGACCAAAACACCAAGCGAACGTGCGCATTGTGGGAGAACTGAATGTAACTAACCCCGCGGCCATGAGACCGTTCATTTCGGTCACTAATATTTCGTTGGTCTTCAGGGTTTTGACCAGGAGCCCTCCATGTAGGTGCTCATGTGACGGAACAGTGACGTAGACTTCATTATTTTAAAGGAGATATGGCCGACGGAAGCCGTGGGGAAATAGGGCGGGTGTGATTTGACTTCTTAGATGGGGTTTTTTTTTCCAAAGAGAAATCAGATTGCTTTTACCAATAGTTATAAATCTGTCTACGTAGTTTGTAGGTTTTTAAAAGCGTCAAGACTACGCATCAATGTTCCCTTTAAGCTGCGCGGCAGCGCATATATTTGACCAACGCCGCGCAACAGTTTAGAATTACCTCGCAGTCATTTTTGTAAAATATTGCACACAAAATTTATGCTGCGCAACTTTGCACAATAGCTTTTTTCACTTTGCACACGGACTAACGAACCTTAGAAGGAACATTTCACTACTCATATATAAACATATTGCCCAAAAGGTCTAATGTAAACATGCCCAGCAAAAGGCCAATTAAATTTTCATCTTTCAAAAGGTCAGATGAAGTTATGTTTTTCAAAGGTCCATTTTCACCAAATAGTGTGGTTACAATTGTTGTTGTTTTTTCTTAGCGCAGAGAACCGCTAAAATACTGGCACTATTTTTTTCATTCAAACTTCTTCAAATTTTGTGACTAAGTGGCACCTGATAGACGAAGCCAATCACTTAAACGGATAACGCCCGTATGAATGTGGAGACCAAGGGTCAAGAGGTCAAAACACTCTTAAAACACTTACTTTGAAGAAGGGGTCAGTGACCTCAAGTATTTAGTAGAATCGATCTGCTTGTGTTACCCTGACATCTGGTATCTTTTGGAGGATTTCTCTTACCTCAGTCCAGGCTCTAGCTGTCACTGTAGGTTCTGTAAGTGGTGATGGTCAGTCTTACATGGGCCCTAGCTGTAACTTGTGCCACTGTAACTGGTGATGGTCAGTCTTACATGAGGCCCAGCTGTTGTGGTTCTGTAAGTGGTGATGGTCAGCCTTACATGAGGCCCAGCTGTTGTGGTTCTGTAAGTGATGATGGTCAGTCTTACATGGGCCCTAGCTGTAACTTGTGCCACTGTAACTGGTGATGGTCAGTCTTACATGAGGCACAGCTGTTGTGGTTCTGTAAGTGGTGATGGTCAGTCTTACATGGGCCCTAGCTGTAACTTGTGCCACTGTAACTGGTGATGGTCAGTCTTACATGAGGCCCAGCTGTTGTGGTTCTGTAAGTGATGATGGTCAGCCTTACATGAGGCCCAGCTGTTGTGGTTCTGTAAGTGGTGATGGTCAGCCTTACATGAGGCCCAGCTGTTGTGGTTCTGTAAGTGGTGATGGTCAGTCTGACATGGGCCCCAGCTATCACTCGTTGTTCTGTAAGTGGTGATGGTCAGTCTTACATGAGGCCCAGCTGTAACTTGTAGTTCTGTAAGTGGTGATGGTCAGTCTTACATGTGGCCCAGCTGTTGTGGTTCTGTAAGTGGTGATGGTCAGTCTGACATGGGCCCTAGCTGTAACTTGTGATGGTCAGTCTTACATGGGCCCTAGCTGTAACTGGTGATGGTCAGTCTTACATGGGCCCCAGCTGTAACTTGTAGTTCTGTAAGTGGTGATGGTCAGTCTGACATGGGCCCCAGCTATCACTCGTTGTTCTGTAAGTGGTGATGGTCAGTCTTACATGGGCCCCAGCTATCACTCGTTGTTCTGTAAGTGGTGATGGTCAGTCTTACATGGGGTCCAGCTGTAACTTGTGGTTCTGTAAGTGGTGATGGTCAGCCTTACATGAGGCCCAGCTGTTGTGGTTCTGTAAGTGGTGATGGTCAGTCTTACATTGGACTCAGCTGTCACTCGTGGTTCTGTAACTGCTGATGGTCAGTCTTACATGGGCCCCAGCTGTAACTCGTGGTTCTGTAAGTGGTGATGGTAAGTGTTAGTTTTAGACACAGAGATTCTCTTTTCTCCCATAATCTTCCGAAACTCTTCTCTCTTGCCCCCCTACTCTATCCCCCAACCAGTTTTACAGAATACAATTGAAGAAAGATCATATTTTAATTATTTGTACAGATAAAAATATATATTTGCTTTTCAAAATCATTCCCCACTATCACCCCACAAACACTTGTAATCTACGCTGTAACTGTAATAAAATAAAAATGTCAGTGCATCTATGGGTGCTGTTATCACCCCCGGCCCACCCCACCGTGTGTCAGTACAGACAGGTGATCCCAAGATTTTATGGACACTGCCTCCTTACCGTGTTCAGAACGTTCCTGTATCACACTCTAAGTACTAAAAGACCTTGTGTTATGTTCCTCTATCACACTCTAACTACTAAAAGACCTTGTGTTATGTTCCTCTATCACACTCTAAGTACTAAAAGACCTTGTGTTATGTTCCTCTATCACACTTTAACTACTGAAAGACCTTGTGTTATGTTCCTTTATCACAATCTAACTACTAAAAGACCTTGTGTTATGTTCCTTTATCACAATCTAACTACTAAAAGACATTGTGTTATGTTCCTTTATCACAATCTAACTACTAAAAGACCTTCTGTTATGTTCCTTTATCACAATCTAACTACTAAAAGACCTTGTGTTATGTTCCTTTATCACAATCTAACTACTACACGACCTCGAGTTCCAAAGGAACCATGTTGCACACTTTGAGAACATCTGTATTGTATGAATTATGGTCACACTTAGAGAGCCGTAGCTTTCTGAGGCGGCAATCGTGTCGATTCAATGTTCCTCTTAAGCTGCGCGTTTGCTCAGATATTTGACCGACGCTGCGCAGCAGTTGAGAATCACTGCGTAGCAAATGTTATTAAATATTGCACAAAAATGGACCTTGTGCAACTTTGAAGGCCTTTTTTAAAAAAAACTTTGCACACGGACCAATGAAGCTTGGAGGAGGGAATATTGTCGATTAGGATAACATTTGGACTGTACGAGTTTTGTAATCAGACCTGGCTAAATGCAGGGCCACCGCTAGAAATGTTTGGGCCCCTGAAAACTGGGTAGTCGTGGGCCCCTCTGGGCTCAAACTCTCCCTGAAGCCTTTTCTCATGTCCCTATAGGCCAAAAACATTGAAATGTGTATACAAAATGGCTGAAATTTAAATTATCCGACAGCAACAACGCCGGCTGCATTTATGAATACCAATACCATACTCGGAAAGTTGAACCTTCTCGCAAGTAAAAGTTTGACTGCAAGTAGGAAAGCCAGCGAAAGCAGATGGCGAGATTGAAATAATACATCAATGAAATAGTCCTAAGCAACGGGTTACTTAAAACGGTACATTTATATCAATGCAAAGATTAGGAGTAAATACGTTCCAGCCTAACTATTAATAAATAATGATAACCCCTTTTCAGTCCATGACGGCCTATGGGGTAAGTGAAGTAGAATTCACAAGTTTCATTAAGCCACCACTAACGAGCAAGGGATTGTTTGGCTAGCATAATGCCCTGGGGGCCTTGCCAGCACCGAGTTTAGAGCCCGTAACTCTTTTTACTGTTACACCAACGCGCCCCAGGCTAACTATTAATGTTATCTAAGTGATGTACAATCAGTATGGTAAGGTAGGCTTCTGTATTTATACACTAACATACTCACTTTCAGTATGTGGCAATTCCTGGCGGAATTTTGGAGGAAATGAAAAATCTTAGATTTAGGTGAGATATTAGGTTTGGGAGCATCGCTGTGTAAAGTGCGTTTAAAAAATTGGTAAATTACATTTTTGGATTTCATATTTTTCCCTTTTCGCCGCATGTTTCTTTTCCCGTCACTTTTGAGACCCAGACTTGTGTAGATTCATTTTATGTTCTACTTTGATTTGTTTGGCAAATAATGATAACTTTTAAGTTAATTATCCAAACGTTGGAATAAGTACCAACTTACATAGAAAGATCTTATCTCAACGAACCCCTTGCAGGTACTTTGCCAAAAAATGTAAAAAAAAAAAAATGAAAATATTTTCATAATATACCAAAAATTATATAATTGTCAATTATTAGCTCGAAGCTTTTTAAAACAACCAATATCATCTTTTTATCTTGAACAGAAGTCTAGTTATGATTTTTTTCTTCCTTTTTTTTTCTTTGAGTGAATTTTTAAGCCCTTTGTATTTAGATAAACTAAGACAATCACACTCTAATGTATAAAATTATTAAAAATTAACCTGATACTTAGACTAACAACAAATTTTTAAAAAATTAAAGGTCGTGTTGTTTTAAATAATTTTGAAGAATAAAATCCTCTCAAGCCAAATTAATAAATAAAATAACATTTTTATTGGATTTTAGTTAAAAAGTGCCTTTTTTTTAAGACGATGAGGGGGTGATAAAGTTTTGGAACTTCTACCAGTACCCAGCAAAGTGTAAACTGACAATGTTGATATTTTTAAATCAATAAAATATAATACTTAATACATTTTGGAAGGTTTCATTAACTACAAAAAAGTATTTCAGACATTTAGATCTACAGCTTACCGAGGGGGTCGTAAAAGTGGAGAAATTATTTTCCTAATGTTTACATCCACTCAAATAAGTGAGAGAGTCACCGGAAGACATATTAATATATGTGACGTATTTGATGATTAAATTATATTATTTTAGAAAAACGTGATGTGAAGTACGAAATTCCAAGAAACACCTTCAGCTAACTGTTCATTGTGCAGCAAATTTTTTCCGTCAATTTTCTTTGTAAGTTTAATTTTAAAACTATTTTGTTACATGTCACTTGAATAATTGTCCGAATATATATCTACGCGCATAGCATCAGCATAAAAAAGAATCAAGCGTGGCTGACGGGACCCCTTTCGTTGGGGCCCCTGAACAAATTCCTGAATTCACCCCCTGGTGGCGGCCGAGCTAAATGGTTTAAAAGTCTGGCGCATGCATCCATGAAAATTTCTATTCATTTCCTGGTAGATGAATCAGAGATCTGGTTTTTTGCACAGTCGCGCGAAATTGTCATAAACCCAATCATCGCTATATCTAATGCTAACATGATTCAGTGTGTCTCTCTAGTCATAGCACTGAGTCTTCACGTGACGGTGTGTCTCTCTAGTCATAGCAGTGTATTCATGTGTCAGTGTGTCTCTTTTGCCATATCACTGTGTATTCATGTGTCAGTGTGTCTTTCTTGTCATAACAGTGTATTTATGTGTCAGTCTCAGTGTATCTCTGTCATAGCACATTGAATTCATGTGTCAGTCTCGGTGTATCTCTCTTGTCATGCGTATTAATTTAGCTGTGCCTCAAAACCGTTCAGTTAAGTTTTCATGGACCAGAATGTAAAACGTTTATAAGAGACACTCCTCAGCACTTTGGTCCATCAAGAGTCACTAGGGGGGTGTGGGTGGTGAGGACCGCATCGGGTGACACCTTCACAATGGGTGAAACCAAAATGTATAATCCTGCTATTTTCCCGTTATTTGGCTCTGGCAGGCTCGGAGGAGGTCCTGATGTGTCAGTGGTTAGGAGGTGACACAACAAGCAACCGCACTGGGTGACACCAACCCTAGTTACGCCACTGAGAATGTATATTATATCGCTTGACAAGGCATTGCCAGTATTCAAATGAAATAAGCTGCTTTGTAACCCAACAAACCATTAAAAGAAAAGTAAATTTGTTAACTCGCATGACGGGGGCCAATAATGACGTGACACATGATTGTCTCGAGTTGCTCCCCGTGACAAGATGTTTTAGGGCTGTCGAACAAACTTGACACCCACGACATAAAGGGCGCCGACATCCATTAAAAGGTTTAACCTCTCTCTATTTTTAGCAGCACATTATACCAAATGTTCACTCATCCTTTGTTCGCGCCAGCGGAGCATGTGACGTTGATAACAGCAGGTTATCTAATGTTGGCCATTGTCTGGGGCACCGCAACATGGGGTTATTAGTCCCCTTGTCTTCCAGAGTTACGGTTCTTTACTGTCTATAGTCAGCAACGAAGAGGAGGAGTTTCCCCGATCTCGATTACTGCATTCACGATATACAAGATCGCTTACTTTCAGAGTTATCGTTCTTTATTTTGTAGAAGAGTTCAATGACCCCTATCATTGCTTCACTTGTAGGTTTCGTTTACAGCCTTCTCGGTGAATCAGTTCGACTAGGCCAAACCTCCTGCTTCTTCATTCAGTTGTAATGTGCTTTAATATTACCAATGTTGATGGTAGCGGTGTCATACACTTTTTGGACAGTTGCAGTGAAAGTGGAGAGATGAATTAGAACATTAGTAAAGATATTACAAGTAATAAAATGTTGCAACTATTATGCTAAATGGACGCATACAATGAAATTCCAGGAAGTTTTCACTTTTTACCATTGTTCTTAAGTAGCTATAGATGGCGTAAAGCAAACATTGATAAACTAAGAACAATTTCTAAAATAGCGGTCTGATTCTATATTGGAGAATATCCAACACTGACAAAAATAACACCATTAGTTAAACCATTTAACCTTGAAACACTAGAGGATAGACGAACACAAATCGAAGTATTAGGAATACATAAGGCATAAGGCAACTAATTCTAACTGGGATATACAACAAAAAGATAATATAATACAACCCTCAGATAAAAAAAAAACAACTTATTTTAAAAATCCGTCCGCCAGCACAATCACATACAAATTTTCGTTCTTCCCTTCCGGAATTCAGACGTTGAATGAGTTTCCTGAGGAAACCAGGAAAACAATCAATCTATCAACATTTTAAGCGCTAATACTAATATATTTCAAAAATAGACATAATCCATGAATAAGCGTAGGACGCCAAGATCTTCTTTATTGAAGGTGCGTCTGTAAAAGATAAGATAAGTTACCACTTCGTCTTGACCTTTGATGTACGGGTTATTACTTGTCTGTTTATTATGTTCATTAAAACCATGCTAATACAAAATAATAACAGAGATCGATTGAAGCTACGAACAAAATCACATCCTATTCTCCCCGGTTCTACTTGCGTGCGAATGTACGGTGCGAAACAAGTGCGCAGTTTGGTGTGAATTCAATTCAGCGATATGGTGCACACAATAAAATTAAATAAAAATAAAAATAACTACTTACTGTGATACCATATGCACTGTTTGTTTCCAAGACCACATTAACGCATTGGTTTCAAAATCCACTCCGCGTGTTGAAGTGACGTCAGAAAAATACGTGTGAATTCAGCTTCACAAATGTCAATGGCATGTAATATATATCAGAATCACGCCAAAACATCGGCTACTTTCATGTTTATAAGCCCCACGCCATTATCTGCTGCTCATTGCATTTTGCCAGCAGACGTCATATGGTTCTCCTCCACCGGATGTTGACTGACCACTTGCACAAAACTCAACTTTATAATAACTTAATAACGAACCGCGCGCGTTTATTGAGCAACAAATATATTCCCACCTCGGCACCATGAAAATAAACAAAGCGAAACGACAGAATACAATAAATAAACAACAATCACTCATTAAACCAATGGGGAGTTAAACGTCCGTTGTGGGGTGGGTGTGTGGGTGGTAGTCATTCTACCCGAATAAAAAACGACAGGCCACTTGACTCAAGTGCAGTATTATCCCAGCCCCTCTCGAATCAAGCCCGAATTCCAGGCGGTCTCTTGGGCAGCCCTCTCTACCCCCTCCCCTACTCGTTCAGTCGGTAATAATGTCCCCCTTGAATACTTCCCATTTCGTCTGGCACAACTCGGTCGTCTGCTTCAAGTCGCCCCTCGATTACCCACAAACCCCGGCAACATGACGACGAGATTTATGACCACACATTGCAAGAAATGCCCGGCCACAGTTGCGCTCAATTTACCGACATGCGAGCGGGCTGCGAAGAGGAGTTCGGCTAGGTGTCGGTGGATGACCTCTCGCATTGAATTTACTGTTGTATCAGAAGACAAGAAACAAACACTTGAGTCAGCACTGATCTGCTGGTGCAGGACCTGCACGACACCGGAAGTGAGGTCATAAAACCGCTCAATGGCCTCTTGGGAATAATATTTCATAACAGTTACTGCAGACGTCAAGAGTTTGATTACATCAAAATGTTCAGATATCAAGATGTTCAGATTTCAAGATGTTCAGATATCAAAATGTTCAGATATCAAGACTTTGAGATATCACGATGTACAGATATCAAGATGTTCATATATAAAGCTGTTCAGATATCAAGATGCTCATAAATCAAGATGTTCAGATATCAAGATGTTCAGATATCAAGATGTTCAGATATCAAGACTTTGAGATATCAAGATGTTCAGATATCAAGATGTTCAGATATCAAGATGTTCAGATATTGTTCAGATATCAAAATGTTCAGTTATCAAGATGTTCAGATATCAAGATTTTCAGATATCAAGATGCTCAGATTTTAACATGTTCAGATATCAAGATGTACAGATATCAAGATGCTCAGATATCGATGCAATTCGAATTTGTCCGAAATACATGAATTAAACTCTGACATTCTGATAGTGTTGCACCCGTGAAAAAAACTATAAACTTCCCCCCTCCACCAATTTATGACCTCATTTCACTTATTATAATGCAATGTATAAACCTCAGTTAGGCGCCCCTGTGGGCTACTTCAAATGTACTCTTCTTAGCTATGCCTCTGGCTAGATCATTCATCACATTTATCATTATGTTTAGCTATTAAATACATGTACTACTTCATATTTTGTATGTACCATTCTAGAATATTAATTCCATCTTGGACATACAACACAATAAGCTAGTAATCAAATACAACATTTACACATAAGGATAAAGCACTTTTATAATCTACTAATCTAATGAAACATTTAGTCCCAGGGATAAAAAAACGTTTCTTGTTCCATATGCTAGAACACAGATTATCCTTTCCGTCTGGAATTTGGGCGTGGAATAGGTTCCCTGAAGAAAACGGGAACACCATAACACTATATAGCAACATTTAAAACTCTAATAGCAATACAATACAAGACTAGACATAAGCCACGGAGAAGAGCAGAACGCAATATCTTTATAGAGGGACTGTCTGTCATATACTTAGGCATGCACCGACAGGTACAAAGCCTCAGAGTTGAGGTTATTGGCTTATTAAAATGAATGAAAAGCTAATAACTTTAAAATTCAAAGTTAATGTGCTGCTTTGTATTCAACGTTCTGTAGCCGTGGTGTAGTACCCCACACCCACTCCATTGTTTCATATATACCTAAATCCTAACACGCTAAGCATATCTGTATATTTTTTTAAATTTCCCCAGTCACCTGCCAACAGCCTACCAGAGAGATAAACAGCAAGCCGCTGACAAGACGCCGTGGTCAGTGATGTAGCTGGCGGTGGCCGAGGCTGTCACCACAAGTGGACAAGGTCACTTCTGTCGTCCTGCTCCACTGACCTACTGACGGAATATGGAGCGACCTGTCGACATTCCTCGCGGAACCAGATCAAGACGAGTGGTCATTAATGTCCTGGAGTGTCCCAGGAGAATGGAAGATGACAGGTCGAACGTTCACAAACACTTGACAATTGTCTTCCGCTGTGCGGCCTCTGGCGTCCGGCCCAATTGTGGCATTGTCCGGGATAGTGCATCCGAAATAGGTCACAAGACGATGATTGGTCATTCGGTTCGAGTTAGCGCTAACAGCCACGACAGGGCCGAACCAGCTAACATCAACAAGGACTCCATGGCACTTCACTGCTGCAGTGGCCCAGTGTGCCCATGGGCGTGTAGACTCGGCGGTTCTCTGAACGGCTATTCTGAGCAATCGGATGATGGCGAGAGAAGAGTATTACGTCCTCCCGAAAGCTCGACATCCTCGGGATATAACGTGTTTGACGAAAGGCAAGAGTCGGGCAGTCGCTTAGATCACAAAGTGGAGTCATGTGATTGGTGGAAAGATAAGTACCGGAGCTCGGACACTGTTGAAGTAGACATCTGGTCATCTATGTCTTGTCAGCTTCTCTGGTCATCTTCGACTCGCCATTGTCTTTGGTCATTTTTGTCTTCTCTTGTTAGTTGGTCATTGTTTTGTAGTCATTGTGTTAGGACAAAAATAATTTGCAGACGTGCACTAGACACTAAGCCAGATACGACCCATCAGTCTACACATGTCAGATCAGTTGACATACGTAATGGAGGACGCTACTTGTGCGCACTGTCAGATGTCACCTCTGTTTGTTTAGATAGGCATTCTGATAAAACACGCGTGTCATCATGTGTCACCTGTCAACAATCAGACATTCGGCGCAGGCAGTCAACTGACGTGACAGACAAACCTTCACTCTGGTCTCATTATGACCTTTGCCCTCACTCAACCTTACGAGATTCCTCCAGAGCTGGCTCATCGCACGTGAGCTCATACAGTAGAGACCAGTCGGTGGTCATCACACCTTGTCAGTTTAAATTCAAGACTTCCAAAGATTGGACTGATGAGGTGACCCTTCAACCCGATTTGATAGTCGGCGCCTTCAGAGCTGACCACTCCGGGCAAACGGAGCGCACCCGTCAGTGCACCACGAACACAAGGACCACCCACGACAGACAGTGCATAAGGGCCCCCCATGACAGGCAATGCACTAGGAACGCCCATGTCAGACAGTGCGTAACGGCCGCCCAGGAAAGACAGTGCACAAAGACTGCCCATGAAAGACACTATTCGAAGACTGCCCATGAAAGACAATGGACAGGGGCCGCCCATGTTTCTACTCCTAGTTCCTACCAACTCTATCAAAGGACAATCTCCAAACGTTCAGCTGTACCGAAGACGCCACGGGGCCGGGCACTTCCAGGAAACTTATTTCTGTCCACGTTCGTCCTGTTCTCGATAGCGGCCATGGGATTAAACAGCGTCGGAGCCCAGGGAATAGTGGGTAAGTCAATCAGTTCACGTGTTTTACTTCTTTTAACATGTTAATGTTTACACATTGATGAATTCCTTTTGTATTTTTCTTCCCAGTTGGGGGGCGGGGGGGGGGTCGAGGCGGGGGCTCACTTGTAAAAACTTATTTCTTGCTAAAAAAATTGTTAGTTTTTTTTAAACCCATGGTACCATTTTCAACCTATGCCTATGTGACGTCAAAGAGTTCAGCTGGATGCCTTTCTAAACGATTCACTGGACCACCAACCTAACGACTTTAAATACCCCCTCCCCAAAATTTCAATACTGCATGAGTCCTCCGCTGCGCTACAGCGTCCACTGAGTTCTACTACGTAATCCATCATGGTCCTGAGAGTACCCTAGCCCTGGTCTTGAGGGAACTATTTATCCTCCACCCTTGTTCTGAAGGGATCCCAAACTCTTGTCCTGAAAGGACCCCCACCCTGGTGCTGACAGGACCCCACCTTGGTCTTGAGGGGAACTATTTATCTCACAGTGACTGTCTACAGTCCACGGAAATGAGTAGATATCTAAGTGAGCCCTTTGTTCAGTGTATGTAGTGCCCCAAACTTCTTAATCCGTTTTATAATCATTTATAGAGGGAACAACAAGAAACTCAAACAGATCATAGCGTGTCAGCGTATCAACATAATTAAGTGCGAGGATGGATTGACTATAAAAAAGAGATGTGTTAAGCTAAGACTGTAAATCAATTTTTTGCACATCATAAGGGCCGACCCTTGGGCCATAACTTCTGCTACCCTTATGGGCCCATCTTATGCTACCCTTGGTTCCTAACTTCTGCTACCCTTGGTTCCTAACTTCTGCTAACCTCGGGCCCTAACTTCTGCGTGCCGGAGTTCGTCTAAAGCTTGACTTTGTTTTACTTTAATGTAAGCTGAATTTATTTCAACTGTCACAAAGGTCAGTGTTGACCTTGACATTATAATGCCATCCCACGTCATCAAAAGAAAATATCCTTAGGATTGCGCTTCCCTCAGAAATAACTCTTCCCAGTTAGACAACTGTACTTCACTCCCTTAGACAACCTAATTTAGTTTCTTGTGTGAGAAAAAAAAAAAACTAATTTCCCTTATAAACAACATCGTGTGTGATTTTGTAAAGGAGAGTTTTAACATCCTCAAACTAAAAGCCCTGTGATAGAAGATGATATCTGGAGAATTCGAACAAACCAAGTACTATACCATCTGTACAAAGACCCACCTACAGTCACACGTATTAAAAAAGGAAGACTACGCTGGGCAGGACATGTTGAAAGGATGCCAGAATGTAGAGCACCAAAAATTATTTACAGACAGAAACCAGTGGGCAGACGACTCACTTGTCGATGATGTGGAAATGGACCCTAGGTGGGGTTCGAGCATGGAGAAGGGAAGCCATCGATCGATCCGAATGGAAGGAGGTGGTGGAGCAGGCCAGGGTCCTACATGAGCTGTAGCGCCACTGATGATGATGATGAATAACTGGTGTTTATTTTATTCAGCTGTAATGTCCCATTTCCACGTACAAGAAACTAAATTGCCAAATTCACGTGCTGCACGATATTGCTGTGAAAAGTAACCAACACAATTGCGCGGTCTAGCTAGTAGCTTTGTGTGACACAATTTTATCAATCCACACTAAAAAAATCCATGATGTTGCAGAATGGCTTAGGAGAAATTTATTGTGAACTACACCGAGATCTCAATACAAAGTGCTATAACAAATCTCTATTTAAACTTCTATTCTAATGTTGCAGTTAGTGGGGGTAGGGGTGTTCTAACAGGTTATTGCATTTTTTTTCATTCCCTTCCCCCACCCCTTTTGTGTGGAATCTTAATGAGTTGATTAATTCTCTTACATTTTTCCGTGAGAC
Source organism: Radix auricularia (assembly GCA_002072015.1). Classification (NCBI taxonomy): domain Eukaryota; kingdom Metazoa; phylum Mollusca; class Gastropoda; family Lymnaeidae; genus Radix; species Radix auricularia. Next base: position 748,397 of record MUZC01004785.1, read on the forward strand.
TTGTTTTCATCCCCTCGTTCCACATTCTGTTGATTTTATTAAATTTGAAAACACTTGAATAGCAGCATCAGAGCTTTTGTCCATGGGTTGGTGGGTGGGGGGATGGCGGCACTGTGTGAATGGAATGCCGACCATTGAGTCATCTCCTCCTCATCATGGCCACACATACACGGAGATTACACTAAGCAGATTGGCGGACGGCTTCTGGGTCCTCTAACACGACCGCCCGGCGGACCGCAGCCCACGACAAAATTGTTGTCCATTCGGAATAGAGATTATCCTCGTCAAGGGGAGATGACTTTTGGGGACAGAATTTTGGGGACTTTTGGTGTGTGTGGCTGGGTATGATCGGGGGCGTCGTCATGACCTGTTGACTGAGGTCGTGTGGAGCTCGTGAGAATGTGTGGTGGGACAAGTGTGTTTTCAGTGTGGGTTGGGGGGTGCCCTAATATTTGTGTTGAAGTCTTTAAGTTATCCGGTAATTAGTGTTAAATATTGCTCGGACGGCTTAAGCTATTTTGTCGTAAAGTTACAACCTGTTATGTTCACTTGAACGCACTAGACTTAAATCACTCGATGAAGCAATTTATTCAATTTCTATTTGAAACCAACAAACCCGTTCACGCCATCCCGTTCACGCCGACCTAACGACTTCCGAAGAAAAGAAATTCAAAGACATCGTTAAGATCATGTTTAATTTACATCGTGTCATCTGTATAAATATATTGTGAAAAATGAATGTATCTCTGATAGTCCTTTAAACCTTAAAACCCTCTCATCTTAGGGAAATCTTTGGGTACGCTTTCACAAAGGAAACTGGCAAATTTCTGTTTCAATTACGTGTCATCGGTGGCATGGGATCCAAAGTGTCTTTTTCTTTTTAACTAATATGAGGTAAATATTTCTTATTAGGTTTTATAGATTTTTAAATATTATTGAGCCTTCTCGTCCATGAGGGACATCCGCTGATCATCGTCGGCGACTGCGATTCCTCCATGGGCATAGGCCACCTACGAGAGACCTCGAGGCATCTCTATCCTGGGCCAGCTTCTCCAGGATCTTCCATTCATGGCCAATTCTCGGTGCCAAGTGTTTCTTTGACGGCCTCTTTTCTGCTTACCCTGTGGGTTCCATTTTAGGGCTTGTCTTGTGTTATTAGAAGCAGGTTTTCTTAGTGTATGACCAATCCACCTCCACCGCTTCTGAAGGATCTCTTCCTCAATGGACTTCTGTTTTGTCCGCTGCCAGAGTTCCTAGTTGCTGATTTTGTCCAACCAGTGAATTCTGAGAATCCTTCTTACGACTATTGTTGATAAATGACTGGATTCTGGTCAGGTTTACGGCCGTTATTCTCCACGTCTCGGCTTCATATAGCAGCACAGGTTTCACCATAGCATCAAAAATCAATAATTTTAACTTGCTACCTGGGTTGTTGGAGGCCCAAACATTCTTGAGTTGCTGGAAGTTTGCTATTGCTTTTCTGATCCTTAATATTGACTATCAAGTTATTATACACCAAGTTTGGTCAAGATACACCCATTTACCCAGTTGTTAACGCTTAAACAATTTTCATGGAAAAGACGTAAACAAGGTAAGGGTTAGCCTGACCGGACGTAACAAAACAGCGAACGTTTCGGCAAAGAGCCTTTTTCAACGAACATACAATACACAAATAAAACGAAAATAAAAATAAAAAATAAAATTAAGAAACTTAGCTGCGGTGAAATCCAAAGAATCCAAAGAATCACTAACACAATTCACCCAGCAAGATGCCCCCCTCATTTACACAAATTACCCAGCAAGATTTCCCCATCATTTACACAATTCACCCAGCAAGATGCTCCCATCACTTACACAATTCACCCAGCAAGATGCCCCCATCACTTACACAATTCACCCAGCAGCAAGATGCTCCCATCACTTACACAATTCACCCAGCAAGATGCCCCCATCACTTACACAATTCACCCAGCAAGATTTCCCCATCATTTACACAATTCACCCAGCAAAATGCCCCCATCATTTACACAATTCACCCAGCAAGATGTCCCCATCACTAACAAAATTCACCCATCAAGATGCCCCCATCATTTACACAAGTCCCCAGCAAGATGTCCCCATCATTTACGCAATTCACCCAGCAAGATGTCCCCATCACTAACAAAATTCACCCAGCAAGATGCCCCCATCATTTACACAAGTCCCCAGCAAGATGTCCCCATCATTTACGCAATTCACCCAGCAAGATGTCCCCATCACTAACAAAATTCACCCAGCAAGATGTCCCCATCATTTACGCAATTCACCCAGCAAGATGCCCCCATTAAGTTACACATTATAACCCAAACTGTGTAGTAATTATTCACCCCCCCCCCCACCACATACCCAAAGGTCCCGACATCCACCATCGCCACCATCTTATGACTAATGCTAAAACCAACTTGGTTAATGATGTTCAAAACGATGATTAAGTGAGTTAACCCCAAGGTCTCAGCCCCCCCCCCCAATCCCTTTACCCCTCAATTCATTCAAGTATTATTTCCTATCGCACCTTGTTCCACATGAAAATTGAATTTTTAAATTAACACCAAATGACATTCGGGGATTCCCTGAACCCTCAACTTCTTTATTTAGACTTCTGCTCTTATTTTTGAAAAAGTCTGTCTAGTTAAGCGCTGTTCGTCTATTCATCAGCCTTTACAGGCGGTCTCCAAGCCTTTCCATCCCGCGTCAGAACAACTCCGCGGGGCCCCTTAGACTGAAGAATGTTTTAAAACTGAGTCGAGATGGAACACGACGGGGGGCCCCATTGAGTCGACCCACCCTGACACCATACTGGGGGTGGAAGGGGGGCTCAATGGGTACACTGCTCTTTTCCCAAGGTCCCGTCCATATTTTCTTGTCGTCTTTCTCCTTTGTCCGGATATGCAGCTGATAGTGGCATTAGAGATGAGGTTTTCTCTCCCTTTGTCCGTGTGTGTAGCTGATAGCTAGTTTAGATGTAGTAGTTGTGTTTTTTCTCCATCTATTTTCAACGTTGCTTGTACCCATCCGGGACCCCTTCTAGGTAATCCATCTAGACAGTTTGAATAGGTTGTCTTAGACAGGTTGATACAGCGACTATGATAGGCCGTCGTAGACAGATTTCACGCCAGGTTCGTGAATCATGCGGATCCATGGATGGGTGAGTGTGCTATAAAAATACAGGGAAAATATCAGCGAATGAATACCTGATGTGATATTAATGCGTGGAAATTTCTGACTGGTTTTCTCGACGGAAGTGGAGATGAATGAATAAACCATACGTTAATGGTTTCTGATAGTCAGGACGGTGAGAGTTGGACAGAATGGTGGGCCGAGTGTTGGACAGAATGGTGGGCTGAATGTTGGACAGACTGGTGGGCTGAATGTTGGACACAAGGATGGGCTGAATGTTGGACAGAATGGTGGGCCGAGTGTTGGACAGAATGGTGGGCCGAGTGTTGGACAGAATGGTGGGCCGAGTGTTGGACAGAATGGTGGGCCGAGTGTTGGACTGAATGGTGGGCTGAATGTTGGACAGAATGGTGGGCCGAGTGTTGGACAGAATGGTGGGCCGAGTGTTGGACAGAATGATGTGCTGAATGTTGGACAGAATGGTGGGCTGAATGTTGGACAGAATGATGGGCTGAATGTTGGACAGAATGATGGGCTGAATTTTGGACAGAATGGTGGGCCGAGTGTTGGACAGAATGGTGGGCTGAATGTTGGACAGAATGATGGGCTGAATGTTGGACAGAATGATGGGCTGAATGTTGGACAGAATGATGGGCTGAATGTTGGACAGAATGATGGGCGGAATGTTGGACAGAATGATCGGCTGAATGTCGGGCAGAAAGA